>NIPQ01092217.1:2481-38493 GCA_002806875.1 Lepidotrigona ventralis hoosana | reverse complement strand
GTAATAAGTTCATTCGCATTTCTTTGAAACCAACGATTATTATTAGACTGCGAATCTTTATGGCCATTTTTATAAACATACTTAATAGATAAAAATTTGCTTGATTTAATTTAATTATAACAAGTACTCTACTTTTGATATATTACACATTTTTAGAAATTGTATCCATCTTCTGCATATAATTTTAACACTTTCAATACAGCATTATATTTCTTGTACAAGAGAGTAATTTAATTTTTACTTTTGGATGATTATTATAATGGAGAATAGAGTTAAAAGATATACACTTTATAAGATAAAGATAAAGATATACTTTTATATAAAAGTTTGTTTCTTTGTTGTTTGGGATAATATATTCTTATAATATTCTACAGTTTATTACAACTTTTATAATAATTTCTCAAGATCTAAATATATACATAATAATGTGTATATATTTATACTATTTATTATAATTGATATGAACAATATGTCTCAAAATGTAAAAACCTATCAGTGAAATATGAACAAACTTATTACACAATCAAATATATTGCCATTTTTTATCAACATACGATATTTCTGGTACATGTAGGAGAAGGACGAGCATCTGGAATTAATGGACGGTATCCTGGTCGATTTGTTGAACGCCAAATGGAACACATTCGTTAAATCTCGGTTCTATCGTCAATTTTTCCTCTTTTGTTTCTACTTTGTTCTGTCGTTGGTCAGTTTTACCCTTCGACCTGGTCCACCGTCCGCTTCCTCTCCTGCTGTTACATCTCAAACCTCTGTGGAATCACCGATGACAACTCCAAAACCGGATCAACTTGCCCCAAACATTACAAATACTTTTCAAAGTTCCAATCTCTCCCTTCTTCTTGATCAAATTATTACTACTGCTTTTGCCTCGAACGTGAAATATTCTTTGAATGGAACCACAGCACCGTTTGATAAATTGAAGTTCGATATCGTTGCGGACTTAACATCAGTCTTGAGCAACGTTTTGTCAACGGATCGATCTCGAAACGAGATCGAATTACTTAATGATTCTTATAGGATAGCCACTAGGCCCAACGAGAATTACTACTCTAAAAATGACACTACAATGATGGATTATCTCAAAATTACGACGATCAACGACACTACCTCTATAAATTCGACGATGCTGTTTGATGATGCTATATTGTCTGCTGGCAGTGATAACAAACACAACTGGTGCGTTGTATAATTCATACACAATTTCAGAACAAATCTGATTAACGCCTTAAGAGTGCATTGAACTTTTTAACTGTGAAACAAAGAGAAATATTTTTACTTTTATTCGCGTAACATTCGTATGAGAAACTGCTTTTTGAAAAGAAATTTCTATTTTTGTATATATAATAATAAGAAATTATATCTTAAAATAGAGTACAATCTAATTATATAATATTAAATTATACAACGTAACAAATATAATATATATTTTATGGATCTTATGGGGTAACGAAGCTAATACGAAGCTAAATTTCAAAATTTACGACCATCTATTTTTGAGAATCATCAACTTGGTGTTATTTGGCTTTAGGACAATTTTCGGCGAATCTCTCGGAATAATTAGGAAAAATGACGAATGAGAATGAACAGATGCCTAACGATAATTAATGACTCAGAGTCACGTAGCAGATGTATAATTGTTTATCTTATATCACTATACTTTGAATGTTTTATATTTTTGCATGAAATTTCCATTAAATATATATAAGAAGACCTGCAGTCTAGTCATGAATTTTTCTTTATAGTAATTGATATTTTCAACAGACAGATGTATCTGATTGTGTCTCTTTAAATTATAAAAATATTGCTTTAGAAACAGTATCCACGGTATTTACAAATTTCCACGAAGAATACACATCCGAGCGATTCGCTGGTATTCGAATGCTTTGATATCCATTCACAAAGATTTCTAACTACTTTTCGATTATTAGGTGGGACAATCTCACGGATAAGTGTAGACTAATGCACCTAAATACGATATCGGCCAAGGTCCGACTAATCGCTGAAATATTAATGGAGATTGCAGCTGCTCTTTATATTATTGCAGCATTACGTGAAGCCAGGTTTCTAGGACTTAATATGTTCATTGAGAATCTAGTAAGGATTTTCTCGCGTTTACTTTCATCAGGAAAGAAGATATTTGGCAAACGAGTGTGCGACATCGGTTTCTCATCGACGAAATGTTTAACTCCGGAATATTTGAAAAAGAGAAAGAAAAAAAAAAAAAGAAATGAAGGAAAGAAAGAAAAAGGAGGATGGCGTTTCGTTGGCAAACCGATTAAGCACACAAACTTCATTATATACATTATAAATGAAAATGTTGTACTAATGGAAGGAATCATTTCTAGATGACTGCACCGTCGCGAGTAATGTTCCTCTTCTCCTGTTGCATATTACTATCTTTCCCATTCTTAAGATTAGCTTGTGCCGACCAAGTTGAAGATATGTTGGCAGTTGTCGTGATGTTAACCACGGCACCGTATTTTTTATTTTTCTGCCGGGGTTTCAAAACTGTCGGCCCGTTCGTCGTGATGATTTATAGAATGATCATGGGCGATTTGCTCCGTTTCGTCTCCATTTACTTGGTCTTTGTAATGGGATTTTCTCAAGGTAACGTAAAAAGAAAAAAAAAAAAAAAAAAATTAAANCCTCTGATGGAAGAATTTAGTTTAAAAGTCTCAAAACCTCTAACTATTCCAACAATTCTCGCCTCGCGATTAAAAATTATCGCGTGCCCATGAAAATGTTATCTACACCGTCAGCTAAACTTCTTTCCATTTTATTATCACTTTCGCATGTCTGTCCTGGCCAGAAATTTTTAATACACGATAACAGATGCTTCGTATCTTACTTCTGAACGTAGATCATGGACATAAATAAACTAGCGATCAATTCGTAAGAGACGATTGGTCGATTAAAAACTTGAAAGCAAATATGCCGGTGACGCTTCCTGTTCCCTTATAGTCGTTAATCAAAGTATGTATAACGATATCGAGCAAGCGATACGAATACGAGTTTGTCTTATGACTTAATCGCTCGTCTGGGAATTGCTACATCACAAGCGACATTGACACATATTACACTGGAATATCCTCCATTCTGAAACGTAACAAATTTACATATTCTAGGCATCGTGCCAATCTTATACATACCAACATACTTGTATTTATTTATATATACCAACATACTTCTCTTCCAATTATGTACTATACATGCATTATCACCCATAAATAATTGGATGCCTGCAATTTCATTAAAAGACAGGACATTTTTCTAGTGTGAATTTTCTACATTTTCAAATTTCTTATTCATTTTTAATAAACAACTGATGCTTCATAAAATTTATATAAATCTTTTCAACGCAGTTAGAAATATATATTTCAATCGTTCTAAAATTTCAATGAATACTTAAAGTCAAGTCATACTGCAGAGTCTTCAGACACCTAATTATTATAATATTAGCTGTTCTTTTTATCAATATTTATTAATCGTTAAGATTAAAGAAATTCTTTTCAATTGTTTCCAGTTCTTTTCAATTTTATACTGCAACAATTTAGCAAAATGTCCAAATGGTAATATCCATAAATATTTGATATTATAGTTGAAAACTCAGACATCCTACATAGATCTTTTTCTTTTTTCTCCATTTCCTTTATATTTTTTCGCACCTCATTCTTCTAATAATATATATCAAAAAATTATCTCTTTTTTCCTTTTCTTCAGCATATTATATCATATTCTTATCTTTCGATAATCCGAATACACCTGAAGGAGTGGATGATTCGATAAGCAATCCAATGCCATCGCCGGTAGAAAGTATAATGGCAATGTTCCTTATGAGTATGACGAATTTTGGAGAGTATTATGGCGCGTTTGAGAAAACACAGCATGAGATAGAAGCTAAGGTGATTATCTCTCATCTATATTCTTCTAGCGTATAGGTATACAATATAAAAATTAATTTTGTCATAGCTTTTATTTGTGTTATATATGGCAATCGTTGCCATATTATTAGTGAACATGTTAATTGCTATGATGGGGAATACATACCAGAAAATTGCGGAAACAAGAAACGAATGGCAAAGACAGGTACGTTTCTTTTCCTTTTCCATTTCCAAAATGACATTTGTTAATCATCTATTTGTTAATACGGTGTTAATACTTGTTGTCATAGTGGGCACGTATAGTCTTGGTAGTAGAAAGAGGAGTAAGTCCAGAGGAAAGGCTTAAAAAATTAATGGACTATTCGCAGCCAATGTCTGATGGTCGAAGGGCATTAGTACTTCGATTAAATCAATCGGTAAAAAAAAAAAAGTATATATATATATATATATATACACACACAAAAATTAGGGGATATTTCAAAATGAATATGAAGCGATAAAAAAAAGAAGCATTTTTAATTGTTTTTTATTAAACAAGAATATCAGAAGAGCAAACGACAAGTCAAAGAAAGTTGTTGTTTAATAAAAAAAATCAAGTGCTTCTTTTTTTTATTGCTTCATATTCATTTTTAAATATCCCCTAATTTTTGTGAGCAGTGTATATATCTTGATTTATACAATACTTTTTATACACAATAAATATTGCAAAGATTATATATAGTATATGTATATGTATACACCTAACTCTATATACGTATCTATAATAGATGATTATAAAATGTGTATGAATTTTAGGAAGAAGATAAGGAAGAAATGAAGGAAATTTTAGAAATGAAAAGAACACATGATAGATTGTATAAAAAAAGACAGAGCAGTATAGCAAAGAATATTGTAATGTCGGAAGACAATGTTATTTTGTAACATTACATACAATGTAACTAACTTTTATGATTATGATTTTTCTTTTACATACATACATACATATGTGAACCTTTCATGCTCAAGAAACGCATAAATGTCACGCATAAATACCTATTGATACAACATAATTGTACTCATAGGTGGTTGCTATAGCAACCATTTACTATGATCAATAATAAATATTTGTTGACTTAGCAAATTTCTTATTCTGTGTATCTTGCTATGTGAAAAATACTTTCAAAGCTACCTACCCTGTAGAAATGAGCAAATTAAGATCACCTGTAAATTATAAAAACATGGAACTAGAACTTTTGGAGGCTCTTAGAGCAGATGAGTTATATAAATTGCAGAATGATGCTAAACTCAGAGCGGTGGAGCAAAAAGTACCTACCTATGAAGATTTCAGGCAACTGGTAAGCGTTTTTTATTCAAGATACTCTTATTTATCTGCCTGTTTAACATTTAATGTAATTTTTATTTTTTCTATTACCAGGTAAATGCTGCCCATTTAAAACCTTTGAAATGTGATGATATTAAATCTAGAATAAAGAAATCTTGGAATCCTATTGTTCACACCAATAGTTTGAACACGATAATATCGTTTGATAAACTAAAAGAAACACAACGACAAGAAGCTGAAGATCGTTCGAAAATATCGAGTAAGTGCGATAATTCTTTTCAAAATGAAACACCCACCACGTATGCACAATTCGTACAAATCTGGAAAACAGTTAAAGATCATAAAGAAAGATTTAATTATCTGAAAACGTTACGGTAAGATATATGTATTCAATTAAATTCAAAAAGGTTAGAATATAAATGTATGTAATCGGTTCATTTCAGATATACCTTGCAAGAAAAAATTTTTCAGACCGAAATTCCTTCGTCATTGTTTGTCGAAATAATTGATACGTGCTTCCGAAATGCCTCAGTTCCCGATAACATCGAGTTCGTCGTCGACATTTTATGCATTTTAAGTAAATGTAATAGATTTTACCTGACACTTGGTTTCATGAAACAGGACGAAAAAGAAATATGTACGCAGCTCTTTCATAATCTACGTGCCAGTGCAGCGTGTCAAAACGAGACATTTAAAAATACGATCGAATCGTTAGCATTGCTTTACGAAATAGTACTTGAATAACAAATTGCAATGATCAATAAAGTTAGTAACAATATTTCACCGATTAACAGAGTTAGTAAAAATATGAAATAAACAAGATTGATTTCTTATGTGTATGTAAATCACGCGTAACATAACATGTAGCAAATAATACGTTAAAACTTATTTCAAATAATACGTTCAAAATTAAATTTATTTCAAACGGTGTGCGCATGCGTCCGAAGAAGCAACTGGGTCACGTGATCATAGAGTACTCAACATGGCCGCACGCACTGTAATATCAGTTCGAGGTATCGCGATCGCAATTGATTAACAATTAGTTCGAAGATCGTTTGAAATTTTAATAAATTTGAATTTATTTTTGGCTTCTGTATTGAAATGACTCGAATGTTTGATATCGAACGTCACTGTCGTTTGAATGATATTTCGCGATGCGTACACGTACGTACGTGGAAAGAAGCATGTATGCATGGATGTCGCATGTACGCACGGATTTCGTAAATAAAAACAGAATAATTGAATCACTGAGTAAAATGTCAATTGACAGTGCCACTTTGAATGTCGTTGGTTAAATAAACGAACAAACGCAATATGTTAATCTGTCGGGAATCACAGTTTCATTTAAGCGGAGTCTGAAGCAAAATACACAGGACACGTACCTGTATATGCGTGCGGGTATATATATATATTTAAACGGTGTAATATTTCGTTATCATGTGATGTATATACATGCAATGCAACGGTCATAAAAAAAAAGAAACTAGTGAGAATTTTGTCCTCAGCATGTTTTGTTACTGAAAAGGAAAAAAATATGTATAAACGATAGGTATATATTTGTATGCATATATGTATGTGTATGTATGTTTTTATGTATGTTGTATGTATGTATGTACGATGTACATATGTAAACACACGCGTGGCGTACCATAAAATAGATATAAATGGTATAGTTACGTATCCGTGGTAAATGGGAAAGAAAATTTATCGAGTGATCCGTGAAAAAAGTATGCGGTTAGAAGAAATGCCATTACGTTTGAGCTCGGACGAGCGGGATTTTGAAATGGATGAAGAGACCGATTATCTCCTTCAACCTTCCGAAGACAGTATACGACTTCTGACCTCACGAAGACGGCGGATAAACGATTTTTCAATATTCCTCAAAAACTGCCTCTGCGGGTGAGTTACTGATTCGATAATCGATCATTAATTTTGACAAGCAAGTCGACCAAAAATAAACATCATGCTCGATTAGTGACTTGCTGGTTACCAATTTGAATGGTAGCCAACGTAATAGATGATAAAGATCCATCGAGATTCATCGTAGAGATATTAATGTGCAGGAGAGGTGGAAATAAATTTTTTTGAAAAAATGAAAAACGTAGGGGAAAAAGAAGAAAGAGACAAATAGGATAATATTAACGTTCATAATGTAGAAAAATATATCTTATCTACCTTATCTCGATAAGCTAATAACTTCTAAGTACACACATTTAAGAACATTTCTTTATTTTTAATAACGTTAATAATGAAAATACGTGATGCAAATGTATTCGTGCCATTCAAATATTATAATACTCTTATTGAAAAATTTGTTCTGGCAAAGATTATATTAAATATATATCTGTTAGAGAATAAAGAAATTTATTTTATTCGCAATAAAAAAATAAAAAAAAATATAAGTAAATAATATAGTTTCTATTATACTCTATTGTATGTGATACAAGTTCATACGGCAAATAAAGTGGCGAATTCACATCTTGTAAACTTGTAGTTCGTGGATGTTATGATGTCATAACAGAACTGTGTTAAATATTGAAGAATAGATTTTTAGACAGTGATTTTTTAGCGAACAGCTGAATAGAAGTATTTCTTTATATGATTTATGATAGTATTTCTTTGCATGAAGAAATATGCAAATGGAAACACAGAGCAATGTTATAAGGCTATCGAAAGAGGATATTCCTCTGATATCGAGACCGCGGAATATCAATTTGTGGACAAGGTGACGTACATACATTCTACTTCCTCTAAGGGATTCCGATTTTTGTGTCTTTTTTTATTTCTTTACGATTCTTATTGAATAATTAAAAAGATGTTATTAATTACTTCTACAATGGTTACCACAATATTTATTTGATCTGAATCTAATGATTGAATTTATGTCCAAATATATTCCATACTACAACAAATATATTTCTCGTCGTTTACAATCATTATATTTATAAAGCTAATATGTTCAAAAATTTTATTATAATCTTTCTCATTAGCAACAATGTGATTGTATGCGTAGTAAAAAAATAAAATAAAATCTTTTTTTCTACTTATTTATTATTTTTACCTTTTTAGATGTTGTACATGGATGTGGAGAAGATGTTGCAGAGAACGTGAATTAAGGGCTAGAGTTATTCATATTGGTCAGCCAATGCATGAGAAATTCCCTACTAATGTCATAAGAAATCAGAAATATAATATTGTCACGTTTTTACCTTTGGTAAAGAATAATACAATTACCCATTGTATTATTTGCTAATATAATGTGGTATTAAAAATATGTAATTACTATATTATGCTTTTAGGTTCTTTTTCAACAATTTAAATTTTTCTTGAATCTATATTTTTTGCTTATGGCTATATCTCAATTCATACCAGATATAAGAATAGGATATTTATATACATATTGGGGACCTTTGTGTTTTGTTTTAACTGTTACTATTTGCCGAGAAGCGATCGATGACTTCAGACGATACAAAAGAGACAAGGAAGTCAATGCCCAAAAGTATTACAGATTAGTGAAAGGTTTTGATATCCCTGAATTAGTACCAAGCTCTAAATTGCGAGTGGGCGATTTGGTAAGAAATTAAATGAAAGATAATGAAAATACAAGAAAAACACAAAATGGATAATTAAATGAAAAAAAAAATTGAAAAATTCATTTGTGTAATTTCTTTTTCCCAAGGTTATAGTAGAAAAGGGCCAAAGGGTACCTGCTGATTTAGTATTATTACGAACTACAGAAAAGTCAGGTGCATGCTTTGTGAGNAGATGGATAATTAAATGAAAAAAAAATTGAAAAATTCATTTGTGTAATTTCTTTTTCCCAAGGTTATAGTAGAAAAGGGCCAAAGGGTACCTGCTGATTTAGTATTATTACGAACTACAGAAAAGTCAGGTGCATGCTTTGTGAGAACAGACCAACTGGATGGAGAAACAGACTGGAAGCTGCGCCTGGCTGTTCCAGTTACTCAAAAATTGGAAAACAACTCTCAGTTGTTTGATATTAAAGCGAGCATATATGTTGAGAAGCCTCAAAAAGATATTCACAGCTTTATTGGAACATTTACCAGAGTAAATTTCCAAATATCTGACTTGTTTTTAATGTTTAATGTTACAACAATGTAGTTATTATTAATAAATAACATATAATCACGTTACAATTTACAGTATGATGGATACAGCAGTGAAGAAAGTTTGGGTGTGGACAATACTTTATGGGCAAACACAGCAATTGCGTCAGGTTCAGCTCTTGGTGTTGTAGTGTACACGGGACAAGAAACTAGATCGCTTATGAATCATTCCGCACCGCGGTCGAAAGTTGGTTTATTAGATCAGGAAATAAATCAGCTAACAAAGGTATTGTATTCTGTCATATTGCTTTATTTCATTTAATAAATGTCGTTGAATGAATTTTAAATTCGTAGGTTTTGTTTTGTGCTGTGATTGGTCTAGCATTGGTAATGATGTCTTTAAAAGGATTTAACGGGCCATGGTATCGTTATATGTTTCGTTTTGTTTTGCTATTTTCTTATATAATACCAATCAGTTTAAGAGTGAATCTAGATATGGGGAAAGCTTTTTATGCTTGGTGCATTCAAAGGGATAAAGAAATTGCAGGAACGGTTGTACGAACTACTACTATTCCGGAAGAACTTGGTCGTATTTCGTATTTACTAAGTGACAAGACTGGCACGTTAACGCAAAATAAAATGGTTTTCAAAAAGTTGCATTTAGGCATGATATCTTATGGACAAGAAACATTTGACGAAATTATGGCTGTATTAAAAACGTGTTATGCCACGAATTCTGAAACTTCACCAGTAAAACCAGCATCTGTACATAGTGTGAAAGTAAGAAGATCCGAAAGTACTAGAATATATGATGCAGTGCATGCTTTGGCATTGTGTCACAATGTAACACCAGTTTACGATGAAGTAAGTAAATCAAATAATTTGGATACAATGAGTGTACAAACAGGAGAAACAGGAGATTCTGGTTCCATTCAAAGGTAATTTCTTTTTTTTTTTCACTGTGTTACATAAAATTATATGCAATTATAATACGTGTTTATCTTTTAGTCAAACAGAAGCAGATCAACATTATTATCTATCAGAACAAAAACGTAATTACCAAGCTTCCAGTCCGGATGAAGTAGCATTGGTTAAATGGACAGAGGAAATGGGATTAGCTTTAGTGAAGCGTGATTTGAATTTTATGCAACTGAAAGCTCCAAACGGCAAAATCTTGAACTACACAATTTTACAAATATTTCCATTCACATCAGAAACCAAACGAATGGGAATAATAGTAAAAGAAGAATCCAGTTCTGAAATAGTATTTTATTTGAAAGGTGCGGATGTAGTAATGTCCGCGATAGTACAGTATAATGATTGGCTTGAAGAGGAGTGTGGTAATATGGCTCGGGAAGGTTTAAGAACATTAGTTGTTGCAAAAAAAAATTTGACAGAAGAACAATATCTCGATTTTGAAGCAAGGTATTAGGAAATTGTTACGTGTTAGTGGAAAAATGATTAGCTATACAAATTAATTATATGAAAAAATTTTTCTTAGATATAATTCAGCGAGAATGAGTGTCAGTGATCGCGTTTCAAGAGTTGCTGCAGTTGTCGAAAGTTTAGAAAGAGAGATGGAACTATTATGTGTAACTGGTGTCGAAGATAGATTACAAGATAGAGTAAGGCCTACATTGGAACTGTTGAGAAATGCTGGAATTAAGGTACATTTAAAAGTGGTCGCACTTTTTCCAGTTTACATTGCTACGAGATTAAATTTCCTTTATTCGTTTTAATTTCAATAATAGTTTTGCCTATGATGTGTTTTTCATTCTTATGATGTTTAGATTTGGATGTTAACGGGCGACAAACTAGAAACGGCAACTTGTATAGCAAAATCTTCGCGTTTAGTTTCACGGACGCAGAGTCTTCATGTTTTCAAATCGGTAGTAACTCGCACGGATGCTCATTTGGAATTAAATACTTTTCGTAAAAAACAAGACTGTGCCTTAGTCATTAGCGGCGATTCTTTAGAGGTATGTTTGCAATATTACGAACAAGAATTCTTAGAACTAGCGTGCGGTTCGCCAGCCGTTGTTTGCTGTCGATGTTCACCCACGCAAAAAGCCGAAGTTGTTAGTCTTATTCAAAGACATACTGGGAAAAGAACCGCAGCTGTTGGTGACGGGGGCAATGATGTATCAATGATACAAGCAGCAGATGCTGGTAAGCATGTTTTTTATATTTGAGTAAATTGTAGTGTAGATATTATTATTGATAATTCATTCCTCCTTTTAGGTATAGGTCTTGAAGGCCTTGAAGGAAGGCAAGCTTCTTTAGCTGCAGATTTTTCTATTTCTCAATTCAGTCATTTGGCTAATCTCTTGTTAGTTCACGGACGCAGAAGTTATAAACGTTCTGCTGCCTTAAGTCAATTCGTTATTCACCGAGGTTTAATTATTTCCACTATGCAAGCCGTGTTTTCTGCGGTCTTTTATTTGTCGTCTGTATCCTTGTATCAGGGATTTTTAATGGTTGGGTAAGAAAAAATTAAGTAATATCAAAAACATATATATAAAATATGATATAATGATGCTAATATGTCAAATGACTAATTCGTAGCTATGGAACAATATATACAATGTTTCCGGTATTTTCATTGGTATTAGACAAAGATGTGTCAGGAAAAATTGCACTTACTTATCCAGAACTTTATAAAGAACTCAGTAAGGGTCGATCGTTGTCCTATAAGACATTCTTCATGTGGATTTTAATAAGCATATATCAAGGTAATAAATTTTTTTTGTTATTATTGATTATACATCGTTCAGTAATGTTATCTGAACTATCTTTCAGGTGGCGTTATAATGTATGGCGCACTTATAATGTTCGAAGATGAATTCATTCATATAGTGGCCATAAGTTTCACAGCGCTTGTCTTAACAGAATTAATAATGGTAGCTTTAACAATTAGAACATGGCATCATATTATGATACTTGCAGAAATTTTCTCATTGGCGCTTTATTTATTATCTCTAGTCGTTCTCAAAGATTATTTTGGTAGGTACAATTAATATATATTTTTAACAAACAAGGAATAAGTTTATTAAAAATTTAATCACTCGTTTCTTATTGTAACACAGATGCTGAGTTTATCAAGACCACTGACTTCTTGTGGAAAGTATTGCTAATAACTTTAATTTCATGCATGCCATTGTACATCTTGAAATTTTTACGAAAGAAATTTTCTCCTCCTAGTTACACTAAATTATCTTAAACTTCATGCATAACAGTTTCACTTTATGAAGTAACTTATATAAAGAATTGACAAATTATTGATCTGTACTGAAAAGATGACATGAAAAACCGTTAGGTCTAAAATTATCACATCAATCCCTGTTGTGCATTCTTTGCTGAGTGCGTTTGCATTTTATAAAACTCCTGAATATTTTTCTAACTATATTCGAAATATTGAAACCTTATAATTTGACAGCAAAATGTAATTAACAAAAATTACAATTGTTTTTGTTCTAAATATATCATATTAAGTGCTTCTCTGTTAAACTATTATATAAGATAGGTAAGATTTAATGTTTCTTTAAATTCTAACTTAATGATAAATTTTATGAATAATTTATTATTATCATTATTACTATTAGTATTGTTATTATGTTTACACGTGACATCATAATACATAAAGATTTCTATAATTTTTTACATTGCAAATTCAAACGAATTGAAATTATAACTAAAAAGGTTTATAGCTGCATTTTGTTCATGTTTATTTATTTTATGATAAACCGTAAAGTATTTTCGTTCTTGAAATATATTCGCGTAATAAGTAGCATTTTATTTGTTTTTGTCTTTTATCTATTATCTATATTCGATCGCGTACTATTTATAGCATTTTAATATGTTAAGTTTATAGGACAAATAATCAATTAATTAAAAACATATAATGTCTTTAAAATTTTCTTCGTGTATTTAATAAACGTGTTAAGTTCTTATTTTTACAAACTAAAATGCCAAGAGGAAAATTCCTATTTGTTATTGCTTTAGTTTAATATAGGATATTTTTCTTTTATATTTTAGATAAAATTTATTATTTACAATTTTAATATAATGTGATGTAACTTAATTATCGTGTATGTACAATGCTACAATAAAAAAATCGATTTTTATATTCATGCATAAATTAAGTAAGATCGTAGATTTAGAAGTAATTGTTATTAGTTACAACGTTGAGATGTATCATATTATATATAGAATATATAGTTACTTTTAGGTAAATAGCACTTGACCTAATGATATACATTTATAATTAATTTATGTGAAAAAAATATAATAATATATTCATTTAAACATTATGCCACTTTTCTTTTAATCCTGAATTCTTAGATTATAGCTATTTATGGATTTATAGAAAATTTAAATATGTATTTATAGATTTATAAAAAATTTAAATATAGATTTATGGAAAATTTAAATACCTAGAAATGTGTAAAATGTTAATAATTTTACTCGTAAAATTAAATTTGCATAAATAGCCATAATTTAAAAACATAATAAATATACAAAATAATTTATTTCTAAAAATTTTTAAATTTTATTTAATAAATTAAATTTTCATTCCTCTGATTGTAACATGTAATTTCTCACTTACGAGTTTTGCTATTTGATTGTGGATGTTGTTTACTTCTAGTTTTGATAACGTACGTTCCATATGTCTATATACTATGGTATAACAGTGTGATATCTTTTTAGTTTCAGGGTCAGTGTATTCATCTTTTAATAGAACTTGTTCTATTCTATCTTCGCCAATATCTCTAATTAAATCGTAAAAATCGTTTGACGAATAACTTTTATTTTCAGGCAACCAGAAACTTATATCGTTTTTACACTGAGGATAAACACTAATTGGCTGTAATACAGAAGTCTAATTTAAAACTATTTCTTTAACATAGTATTCGTTAGTTTACTAATTTCTTTACCTTGTATTTTATTGCTGCATTAGGATCTTCAACTTTGAATTGATTTAAGAAACCAGTATCATTACTCCAAAATAAACGAATATTTGCGATACCATATAAACACATAGCCAGTCTTTCCAAACCTAATCCGAATGCCCATCCAATGCGTTCTCCTGCACCCGATTTTTGTAAAATCTCCTGACGCATAATACCACATCCCAATATTTCAATCCATTGATCATTATAGTAGACTTCTAGTTCCCATGAGGGATGAGTGAAAGGAAAATATTGTTGAACCCATCTGTATTGAATTTCTACAATTAAAATTTAACACTTTTATATTATGATATAATGACAAAGTGTTTTTTCTTTCTTTTTCTTAAAGTTACCTGATCCGAAAAGTGTCTGTGCTAAACCTACTAAAGTATTTTTCAATTCATGTTCCATTATTTTTACAGATTCTAAAGCATGGCAACCTTGCTTCTCATCGGTTTCCATGCCCCTATGTTCAAATAGCTTCAACTCATTAGAATTATCTACATTTTGGAATACTTCCTCTGCTGTACATAGTCTAACAGCATCTGCTTGATGAAAAACAGGATAGTGGGTAGAATCTATTTCATCTTTGCGATAAACATCTCCTATTACAAGGAAATTGTTCAAACCCATTGAAATCAATTCTGATTGATGAGCTGTTGTATGAGCTCTTAATATTGTATTTTGATTTATATAATAACAATCGCTTTTCTTCCTAGATGGGTGATTTTCTGGTACAAGTAGGGAATCAAAATTTTGAGCTACTGTAACGATAGGAGATATGTTATCAAACACGCTGAATATGGGATTTCCAATACGATTGTGAAATTGCATGTAGATATAGTTAACGATACGTTGACGAACATGAGATAAAGGATGATATGGAGAAATATGTAAATTTTTTCCTATTTTGGAAATAATATTTTCACTAATATTCGTCCAGTTATCTCTTGGAAACGTGTGATCTAATAGTGTTATTTCATTGTTTTTTACAGTCTGTGTAGCTATGGAAAATGCCCTTCTGAATATTCTTTTACTACAGCGTCCAATATATGTATACATCCTGCAACTGCAAAAGTCACATTTTACTCATTAGTTACTTTTGACTCAATACATTTGAATACTTGAAGAATATGATATATTTGTAGTAACCAATCTAAGCGTTGTAAATAACCAATCTAAACTAATTAAATTTTCAATACTTTATTTTTTTTTGTTTCTTAGGATTGCATAATTTTTTAATACAATAATAAGTACATACATACTTATAAGAGAGCTTTTTCTTTTAAACTTAACCACACACGTACTATGACATATACTACATACATATACTACACATGTATACAAAGAAAGGATGTTCCATGAAGCAATGGTACAAAAGTAATCTAGGCACCACTCTCTCGTTCATTGTCATTACATGTTTTATAATTCTATCTGAATATATATTTTCAATATACATGCTTATCTTTGATTATATTAAATCTATTAAAAATAACCAATCAGATCGTATTCATTTCATTGCTCTACTAATTGCTAGCTCTGTTAAATCTAGCAATTGCCAGAAATATAATAAGAGAAAAGTAATGGAAATAATACATTTGAAAAATCAACATGTAAGTTATAATTTAATATAAAGTGAAGGAATTCAATTTAGTATTCGTACGACATCTATATCGATGTACTTGATCTATGATGTATTATAAATGATGGCTAGTAATCGAAGAGCAATTTTAAGTCTTTATCGAAGTCTAATTCGGGAAAGCAAAAAATGGAATTCGTACAATTACCGGTAAGTGTGAAATATTCAGTTAATAATTGTTAACTATAGTCTTACGGTTTGACATATTACTCACTTATTACTACTTTCTTGGCGTATTTCCGATTGAAATTAATTCGAATTTGTAATTATTCGAAGTCGCTAATAAAATAAAAGAATGTTATTTTGACAAATGTTATTACACAGACATTTAAATTATAAATTACATTCTTATTTGTTTTGTAATTGATCTTATGTTTATTGTAGGATGTATGCTTTGCGTAAAATTCAACATGAATTTAAACAAAATAAAACGATACAGGACATAAAGAAGATTAACGAATGTTATGCTAAAGGACGGGAGAACCTTGAAATTATTAAAAGACAAGCAACAATAGGAAATCTTTATAGTATTAGACCGTTAATTATTGAAAGCAAAGCTGATTGAAATTGAGAATAAAAATTAGGGCATCAACCTTGGGATGTACCAGTACATTCACAGTAAATAGAAGAAACAACAATGCTTTAAAACTTAAATGATCAGAAATTAAGCAATGTAATGAGTAGAAATTAAGCGATATAACCATAACTATGTATACTAACTATGTTACATTAAATATAGTCTACATCTAAGATATATGTATCAGTGTTATAAATACATTAACCTATGTACAATGATGAGTAGTTTAAAAAGTTTCATTAAGACAATTTAATAAAAAAGTGTATATCATTCTAAGTAAAAAGTATCATTTTTATTATCAGCTACAAATAATTGCATGTATACGACAGAAATGTATATGAAACCGTGTTATATTTCCAAGATCAATTTAATTAAGATTAACTTAAGTTTGGAGGAATGCTGCACGAATCGATCGATGTTTCATAATAAAATATGCACGCGTGTATGTACGATACATCGAATAATATTTCGCACGAATCTTTTTGAAATAAATTTTGAATAAATATCCTAGACATGTTGTATATATGGAATGCAGAAAAATATGTGCTGTAAATCCATGTGTTTAATAATTTTAATTGATCAATTATTTCAACTGTTCTTTTCACGATGACAGATGGAGCGTATCGAGAAGTTATAATTGCTCTACGTAAAAAGGAGTGCGACGAGCAGTGAAGTGTTATAGGATAATTGGCGTATTACCGAAGGAACTGATCAAAATGGCTATGCGAAACTTGACAGAACCGTTCATCTTAATGCGAAATAATGCTTTACAAAGCAAACATATATACGCTGAACAAGTATGTTACACATAACCTATAATTTTTAATAAATAATCAGCAACGTTCATCTTGCTAATGAAGAATAGATTAAATAATGACGTACAACGTTTTAGAATTTGTCCGACCGAACGGCATTAGTGGCTTCCGGTTCTGGTGCTTCGGACAACGTCGAATTGAAAAATGTTAATTTGGAAAGTAACGCACCGCCTGCGTGGACAGATGCCTTGGAGGAAACACAATATATTTTAAGTAGATTACGCGTCAAAATAGACAGCTTAGTAGAGTTACATGCTAAACAATTAACTAGGCCAACATTAGACGACACGTCGCAGGTTTGTCGTTAATCTCATAGATATGATCATTATGTGAAAAACTAAGTTATTAGTCGTCTACATCGATGCAAGAAGATGAAACATTGCTTCTGATTTACTTTGATTACTTAATTGTTAGAGAGCAAATCGTTAAAAACATGTCTGCAGGAAGAGAGACAAATGGAACAACTGACACGAGAGATAGGACGTGCATTTTCTAGTGGTTATCATCAAGTACAAACAATAAAAGCTGCAACAAGGCATGCTAATGGATCGACGGAACGTCAATTAGCTATAAGCGCGGTAATGGCACTTTCAACAGCTTTGCAAGAGCTGGGTCTTCGATACAGATCAGCTCAGAATCACTATTTAACACGTATGATTTATAGACATGTATAGTTTCCATATAAATTGGATACACAAGACACCAGATGTGTCTAACTCTGTTTAATTATTTTAGAGGTGAAATCAAGGGAAGAAAGGAGTAATCAATTTTTTACGGAAGATCAATCAATATTTTTAAATAACACCATAACAGATACATGGCTGTTAGAGTCGAATGAAACAAATTCAGATTCTTGGAATAATAGTCAACAACAACAGCAGGATTCTGTACTTTTACAATTGGAAGATTCGGATGACAGAATAAAATTAGCTGTTGAAAGAGAAGAACAGATTGGCAACATAGTTCAAAGTATAGCAGAACTCAGGCATATATTCAAAGTAAGAAGATTTGAACATTGAACGAACTTACAACTTGTATTAAAATTACTATATTCAATAATAAGTAAAAAAATGTTCTTTATTTCTATAGGATTTAGCGAGTATGGTACAGGATCAAGGCACTATCTTGGATAGAATTGATTATACCGTCGAACAAACACAGATACAAGTACAGGAAGGTTATAAACAATTGAAAAAGGCAGACTCTTATCAAAGAGCCAACAAAAAATTGTATTGTATAGTTGTGCTTGCAAGCGCTATTATTCTAGTCAGTTTTCTTTTTATCGTATTTAAAACATGAAACAGAATTTCTATTTTAATTTGCACGATTGAATTTTAATATATAATGAATTTGTTTTGGATTACAGTTTTGTAAGGAATAAAAAAAAAGAACATGTGTAGATAATATATAATTTGCGCGGAAAATATTTTTCGATAAAATATGTGAAAATTTGAAATTTTAGGTAAACAGCGAAATGGAATATAATTAAGCAAGTACATATTATTTTCGTGAGTTCATCAATTACTCTTCTCCTATTTCATGTTCGAAATCATTCCATAGTACTGAATTATTTGTGATATCATTTATTGCATACATCATTACATGTGACGGATGTTAAAATTCATGTATAATATAAATGTAAGTATTAATAATCATCGATAATTTGCATTTCCAATTTAGATTAACAATAACATATATTTACGTTGAAAATACAGTTGTAAATTTTTTATAAGAGAAACAGCGTTGAAAGAAATAGAAATCGAATGTGTTCACAAATAAAATGGACCGTATAAAGATATTGAAAATATCAATCGCCAAATTATCGCCTTTCGATTAATTTTCTGTTTTACTAGTCTAGTATGGCCTGATAAAAATATCAAAGACAAACTTTTTTATTCTGCTGTATGTAATATACGTTGCAGTTAGGTTTTTTTCCTTTTTTAAATAAACAAATTCATCGAATACATGTAATTATGATGTCATCTAAGATTGACTTAAATGTTATATAAATAAATATCTTTTAAAATAGTTTATATAGATAAACATCAAGATAAATAATAACATATTAGTTAACAATATTGAATTTTTATCCTTAAGAACACTAAATAAAGTTTCCTTGAATATTGCACCTTTTTTATCACAGACTGAGCGATACATATATTTTATATATACGTCATTTATCTAATTGCAATTTCTAGTGCATATATATAGAATCTTTAAAAAAATATTACCATTACGAGAATTTGAACAATTTTCTCGTACATCTGCGCACAACAACGTGCTTATAAAGGTAATTGTACAAGTTGTAGTATCACATACCCTTTGTTTATGTTACATGGTATGTGCGTACTCGTGAATATATGCGTGTGTTACATAAACTCCGAGTGTGATGTAATTATTTATTCAATTTTACAAAAATCTTACGTTCTACAAATTAGAAACGATTCGTTAATCAACGAAGGATATAAATTGATAAAATACGTGTACTTGTAACATTTATTAAATTGATAAAATTGAATCTATGGCATACCTATGAAAAAGTAACGTAACGTTTAATATGTGATTCAAAATATAGCAGGATATTGTAATAAAAACTTTTATTCTAATAAATGGAATGCACTAAATGCTGTTGTTAAAATCGTATGAATTTTATTGTGTTATCTGTATGATTGGATTCTCCTCGGCTCGTGATAAAGATTTTTATACATTTTTGTATTCTTATTTGTTTTCTTATAGGAGTTTAGTTAAGACGTGTATTTTCATAAATTAAAAGGCAAACGCGCGTCAAACGATGAATAATTCAAGTATATCATTTACGTGTAAAAAAGTTTTGGTTTACTCTGTTTTTATACATTTTCTGGATGGAGGAAATGTCTCTAGATAAATGAAGTACGTAAGATAAACAGTTCGCGCAATTCGTTTACTATTTCGCGACGATTCAGGATCGATTGAACACAGATTTAAAGAAGTTTGATTATGAACATTGACACTACTCAAGTGAGAGAAGGAGACGAAGTATTCAGAATGTGAACTAAAATTGCAAACGCTCCACCAAGTATATAACGTACGAAATTGTCACCAACTAAAGGACCTAAGGCATAAAGTCCGGGTCTCGGAGATTTGGTTACTTCATAAGTAAAATCGTCCACCTCGATAGGATTCGATTTACCGTCTACGGGTTTGTCGGGATATTTACCAAGCCCGATATCAGTTTTCAGATAGGACAGATCAGGCTTGTAACCTGCGAACGAAATTTTTTTAATTTAAAATTTTTGGGAAATAACGAAATTAGAGCATTCGTTTTCAATTTCATACGTACCGATAAGGATGGCTACGGCAGAAACACGAAACGCGTGCACGCATCCGTCCGGATCGGCAAGAGTAATCATTGACGGTCTTTCGAATACAGCATCAATGAAATCAATCCCATTTGCGGTAAATCCGAGCAACGTGTATCCTGGTAATGCTTTATACAAGGGATAATTGGTACCACCATCGGCCATCATCTCGTATACCTTGTGATATTCGGGATACATTGAACTGGGTAAACCTTGTAATTTATCGTAAATAGTACGTATCCTCTCGTCGTTTGATTTGTTCCACTCGTTGGACGAGTCACGGAATACATGTAAAACGGGAATGCCGCGAAAACGGGCGGCCATAATGGCATCGGCAGCACTTAGTCCGGAACCAATCACTAGTACCGGATCGATTGGTTGCCATCGTTCTTCTATCTCGTTTGCTAAAATCATATGCATCGTACAAATTATATTTAAATAACGATTCATCGTATATTATAATTTTCATCGTAATCTAATTTTAAGCAACTTTATTAAGTCTTAAACTATTTGAAAATTTAAAAAAAAAAAAATTAGAGGGATGGAGCATTTCATGTACCATGTTGCTGATGATCAATCAAACGATCCAATTTCGATTCCAGTTCATTTAAATCGTGCGTTATCCAATCGAGTTGGAAATCTTCATCGGGTATACCCAACTGATTTGACAGATCGGTCGTGCCTGTAGCAAGAACGACTCGTCTACATCGATAACGAAACGGTTTCCCAGTCTGTTTCTCGAAACCATCGACTATCCATTCGTAACCATCTTCTTGCTGTTGCTGTTGCTGTGGAGAACACGCGTCCGAATCACAGCTCGGTCTCACCGAAGTAACTATAGTCCCGCTGGAAAACAAGCGTCTCTGTAATTAACGATTACAAGAGAGATATTACACGACCTGCGAGCATCTACAATTCAACTAATATGCGAACTAACCATCGGAAGTATTGCTCCAATCTCTTTCTGCGTACGTAATCTTCGTAATAGGCAGCCACTGTACCAACAGAGATTCTGCTAGCCGTTTTACACGCACTTGGTTTCTCTTGAAACCCATACATCGGCTCATCCTCCATAGAAGTTGTTTCCAGAAGTTGCTCAGACTCGATCATTATCTCCCATTGCCTTATATCTAAATCAGGCAATGACATCCATCGATTCAAACTGATGGTCAACACGTTTGGATCCATTGACTGAAATTAATACGCGTGACAATAAATGTTCATGACTATCAAACGATACTTTATTCTATTAAAACATCCAATAAATTCTACATGATCAGTTTGACCTTTCCGAAAGTTGAATTGCAGAAAACATATAGAGAGAAACAATGAAGAGATCAAGAAAGAAATCGATAATAGTTTCTCATAATTTAAAGTAGCGTGCGACTTGACTGTAAATGCAATCAACCACTAGTGGACCATTTTTTAGTTGAACCACTTTCCAACCACAAAACAGTAGTCACGTGCGACTTGGCTGTAAGTGTAACCAACCACTTAGCGGGTCATTTTTTTAGTTTAGTCCTTGACAAGAGTCACAAGCTTAAAATCAAAGTGTATTTCAAAGAGGAAACAATCTTATTGCTTTTATTATTGGTACGTTGAAAAAGATTGTAGAAAGAGTTGCAGAAACAGAATCCATTTGTTTCCACATGTGGACATTATGATTATTGGAAAGTCGTTCTTAAGCTTAACCGCTGACCTGTTACCTGACTCGTATTCATTACCTGCCACGAACCACCAGGTTGACCTTTGCCGAGCACAACATGATCGATCACTTTGTGCTCAGGATGTTGGTCGACCGATTTCCAGGTAAGAAGAGACGGCACATCGAGGCCAGCGTCAACACAAGGATGTTGAAGCTGATCCATTAGAAGAGCCAATGGTCGACCACCGATTCTACCTTCCAGTCCGGAAGAGAGGCATTCCAATTTGCAACGCGTACTGCTTGCCAATCCCCTTCCTTCGCTTCTCCCCTGACATTTTCTTGACCTGACAGTCTCATTCTCGTGCCAGCGATAGCACCTCGTTTCATTTCCTAATTGTTGTTGTTGTTGTTGTTGTTGTTGTTGTTGTTGTTGTTGTTGCTGTTTCTGGCTCATTGTATTGCAACATTCCTCTTCGTCACTCCCGGACCTGATGCTCGAATGCAATCTAGCAGTGAGCATTTCGTCCGCGGGATGTGGTTCGCCGGTGTAATAAGGCCAATTTCCAGCGAGCATAAAAGAAAGGCATATTCCACTAGGCCCGTTTCCTGAACAAAACATATATACCATCTTGTTTACAGGGTACTGACAATACTGTTCTTGTTTTATCATTACTTCCGCGCTTGTTACCATGTGAGAAACCGTTTTATCGTGCATTTCCACCGATCACACGAATCGTAGCACTTCGCTTCAATGTATTGATCATCACATGCAGAATTTTCCCATCACGGAAACGATCATACGACTAAAAATTGAATTACACTAGGAGCCAAAAGATCTATTCTTCGTCACCGAGCACTCCTATCTTTTAGAATTTTAAACGGGAAAAGGAATGCACATACAGCGACACGAGTTAAATTTAAGAAATTTACGACTTTAGTAGAGATAAGTTTCACATTGATGAACGAATCGTACCTATGATGACCACATCCTTGTAGGCGACGTTGTTATCGCCGTCGTCGCAACAATTTTGCATCGTTGCTCCGTTATTCTCGTTTATTCGGTCAAATCGTCCTAGTTCTGTAACAGACAAACATAATGTTCTATAAATATTTCCACGTGTATATTCATTGAGAAAACGAACGAGCGGACTTGTTCCTTCAATTGAGCAAATGAGGTACAGTCGTTGAATCATTGAGAAGTGAAAAGAAAAAAGAAAAAAAAATAAAGAAACGACATAAGTAGAATCGAAATTATCACAGCGTGCGAAGCGGCGCAATTTTATATGACGCGAAATAAGCGAAATTCGAAAACTGTTATGTTTCGCGGGGATCACGTGACTCATCGTTCGACTCAGCGTCCGGGCAATTATACAATTTAAAATCACACAGTCATTTAGTGACATAAACGAACAGTTTGTATCGAGCAAAAAAAAGTTGATATTGTTCGTTTGATATCATCCTTTTAGATAAATAACGCTATCGCGAACAATTCTGAAACTTTCCATCAAAAGTATATAAATGTCCTAAAAGTTTTATCAAACTGCTCTACATCATGACCTTTCATTACACTAAGGTCGTTTTCACAATCTTAATACACTCACATTTCTATGTAAACGCGCGCGCGCGCGCATGTGTGTGCGTGTAATAATTTATGTTTATTATTTATCATAAATATAATAATATATATTATAATTTATCATATATTAACAATAGCATAGTTATTTATATATATATATATAGTTATATATATATTTATATATATAGTTTATATATAGTTATATATATAGTTATATATATAGTTTTATATATATAGTTGTATATTATATAGTTATATATTTATATAATATATAATATATAATTAATTTGTATGTAAATACAATAATTATATAATTAATTTGCATGTAAATACAATAATTATATAATTAATTTGTATGTAAATACAATAATTATATAATTAATTTGTATGTAAATACAATAATTATATAATTAATTTGTATGTAAATATACCGATCAAGTTTTTGGAACATGAAATTTTTTTACTTTCTCGCTTTACTTTTCCCGATATTCTTTCCTTAGTTGCTCACTGCATTACTTTTCCTAATAGATACCCTTCCTCCAAGTACAACGTAAACACATGTGGTAGCGACAACTGTACAAAAGTGAAATTTTTGGGGATAACTGATCTAATTGATTGTTTAATAATGGTAGTTTAAGCTTGACGACTTCCTTCCGCTACCAGATCGTAAGCAGATCGGAATACACACCGGGCATTACAAGAAGGTCGATATCAAGAAGAGTGTACAGGGTCCCGATCGATAGATTCAAATAGAAATAGTCAGCCTACAACAGGAATGCCTGTTGTACTATGCCGAGCCAGTTTAAGTTCGGATAACCTCATTCCAAATTTACGTGTGTTTTGCGATTATCAATTATGATATAGATAGAATCGTTACGATTGCCGTTGCAATCCGTCATGATTCTGTGAAAACTGATGATTCATCGTATTAGTCTCCTTTTCATTCAGCAATTAACTAAGAAAGATAAAGAAGAAAAAAAAAAAGAAACTCATTCTTGCTGTTCGAGCAAGTTGCTCTCGCTTGAGCAATCTACCGGCGAGATATTCAGTTGATAATGAAAAATTTCTATGGGGGAAAAAATATCACGTTAGTTCCAGAAGATTCGTCGTTAAACACGTGATCAAACGTGCTGTGCGTTAGACACTTGGGAGAGCTATAACGCAACATTTGTTGCAATAATCGAGAATTCAATTACCTGTTTGCAGTTTGTTTCCCCAAATTCTGAAGCATGATCATCGATTTGTGTCACTGTTAATATTATATTATACACACATTTCCCTAATGCTGATTCGAAAAAAAAAAAAAAAAAAAAAAAAAAAAAAAAAAAAAAANAGAAGCATGATCTCGGTAGAGGGGATCGGAAAGAACGCAGGAGGAAGAGGAGAAAAAAAAGGGAAAGGATGACGAAGAGAAACCACAACAGAAGGAGGAAAAGAAGAAGAAAGAATTAACACGAATGCATTGAACATTAGTAAGCAATAATGTAAAACGAACCAAAATTTTTCTGTATGGCGAAGGTGAACGTGTGCCTGTTGGAATTCACAGAAGGATTTCCCTCACGAATGAAATCGCATTATGATCAACTCCTATCGGAGGAACGGTCGGCGATACACTGAATCGTGAATCCGACGCGCGTTTCTTTTCATAGGAGCACGTTTTTCTTAAAATGTTGCGACACGTGGTGCCACATTTTTATCTCTCCCCCCCCCCTCTTTTTTTTTCTATCGTTCCTTTTCTTCTTTTTCATTTCAACGCACAACACCACCGCAATCGAAAAAGTAAGGAAAATGTATTTTTACATCGTTATCTGTTATTTCATTTCTTTCAGGACGACTTCGCTGTTTTGGCGCGTTCCTTTAGTTTTGGTCTATTAAATCGTATTATACATTTCTCAGAATCGCCTTGACAGAATCGATTTCCAATATGTAGATGCTTGTCTGGGCATCTAACAGCCACGTAGTATGTTTATGAATATTCACTGACATCAAGATCGATTATTTAACGACTGCGAAGAAATGTTGGTATATAAGAAAAAAAAAAAAAAAAAAAAAAAAAAAAAAAAAAAAAAAAAAAAAAAAAAAAAAAAAAAAAAAAAAAAAAAAAAAAAAAAAANTAAAATCTATTATAGATAATTGATAGACTATTGTGACGATAAATGATACCTCTTCTCCTGCAAATATTTATCTAATGTTAAAATTCTGTTCGTGAACATCTGTTCGAAATGCGTATTCAATATATATGTATGTATCTAGTTTCACACCTATTTCTAGGATACTGTTGCGCTTGTTCCGAAATAGTAGAACAAAACAGGACGTGCGAAATTAATGAGTAGATTTTTTATGCCTGTCAATCGAAATCAAGCGAAACTGGCTGAAGATTGCATGACAAATCATTTTACTTTTCATTTTTTTCTCTCCGTAATCTACTTGGAAACCGGTTATTCCTTTCACTACTTGAGTCTTCAAGTATTAAAAATATACATATATACACACATACGTATACTCGATTTATATTACGTTATCGCGTATGTTTTGATAGAGCAATTTGCGGTCGATGATAATATACATATACACCAATGTAAATATTTCATCATATCTCTCACGCGACACATAACTAACCTACACACTCTCTTTATACACATAAGTATTTAAGAAACATTGACATTGACAATGAATAAGACATTAGGTAGATCATCAAGTTACGTTATTAACTTTAATCGGTTAACTTTAATAATAACTTTAATAATAACTAATCATTCCATTTTTAATAAGTAATTTTTGTATTACATCGTAATTATATCCTATTGTAATTATAAGAAAATTTCCAGCCTCGATGAGGATTTATTAGCGACTCGGATCGAAACGTTATTTTTAAACCACGATGAATAAAATAGAATGCATATTTATGTAACGAACATGTACCACTGTTGCGTGTTTAATTTGATTTTCTAGAAAATTACGACCGTTCGGTTAAAAAACAGAATTGAGTACAAAGGACGAAACGTTGTGTTCGATTATAGAATGATTCGGCTTTGCTGGACTATAATGACTGTTAGATTAGGAATATTAATAACAGAACAATATTGCAGAAAAGAAAATTACAAATTTAATTACCTGTTTCTGCTCTGCGTGTGATTGCAGCATGCTATTTAATCTGGATTGCAAATTTTAGTCCGACACATCGCGTAGAAATTTTGTTGGCCGACGTTTTGAACATATTCACGACCAACGGTTAATCTCTGCCGTTGGTAGCAAATCCTTTCAAGTATCATGTTCGAGCTGTTTTCGTTTGCCTGACGTGAGAATTAATATCGTTTTAAAATTGTTTCTTATGTCTCCGTTTGTTATGTCTCTTATTTTATAACTCGTTGAGTAGAAGTATTCCTTGCTGAATCACAAAATCGTTTATGGATTTAATAGTCTCCTTTCTAATGTGAAACCGATTCAATTATCTCAGTTTATGTTAAAAACTGATCTATTTGCGCTGACACACCTCATCGCTGCATCGATTTCCTTTTTTTTATAGGTTAGCTTTTATAGGCCCGACAAACATCACGCTATCTCGTTACGGCGGCAATTTCAAGATCAAAGTTTGGAGCAAAGTAAAATTTGTTAATTAAAAGTTAATTAAAAACTAATTAAAAAGATGTGGCCGATTATAAATCTTTTACTATTGATATTTTCAAATTACGATCACATGATTGACATTTATTTATAATGTCATTCATACTACTATTTATTTATAGTAGTAGTATATTTATTTATTTAGTTAATATATTCATACAGATTAATAAACAATAAATTCTTAAATGATTTTTTTCAATTTCAGAAATGCAACAAAATCTATTATAATAACTCTTTTTACATTTTTATTTCTTCCCTGGTCGAATACTTCCATGGTTCACAAATGATCACAGATTTTTTGGTTTTTGATATAATAGCATGCAAGATATATCATACATGTATATTATGTCTCATTATAAATAATTATCATTTATTATTCATTTTTATTAATTACAAAATAATTTCTGTGTTAAATCTACGAATAATTTACTAAATATATATGATTATTATTTATCTAAATATTTGCAAAAATAACAAAGTTTGGAATATTAACTTAATTTAGCACTGAAAAGACTTTTATTAATTTTACCTCAATAAATATCAGTAGTTCTGTACATTAAATAACAAATACATTGTTCAATGTGTGTATCAGCAAAACAAAAAAATTGTTATTTCAAGAAATATTATACAATACGAGAGAATTCGTTCAAATATTATTAACATCTATTGAGAAAATTATCTTTATCACGCAGTAATCATCATTGTACTCAATGATCTTGTGTTTCTACATTTAAAGCTGCCTAAATAATTTCTAAGTGTTTGGACGCGTTGTATTAATAATCGTTTGCTAATTGAGTAGCAGGATCGGTAAGAGGAATATAGGAAACCTGCATTAACTTTTTTTTGATAACCGTACCATCGACGTTTTTATCTACTTGTACCAGATCTTGAAACCTTTGAAAACCTTCTATAGCAACAACCGGACAAATTAGCCGTCCACCAGGAGTCAATTGATCTATCAACTGAAATATAAGACAAGCCTTATTCTTGGTAATTTAATTATAATATATGCATGCGTGCGTGCGTGCGTGCGTGCGTGCGTGTGTGCGTGTGTGTGTGTGTATCTTTAAGTCTGTTGCAATACCTGTTGTGGTAAAGTATCTGCAGCCGCTCCAACGTGAATCGCATTGTAAGGGGCTTCAGCAGCATATCCCAATCGACCGTCTCCCACTAGGCGCATTTACAATGACCTGTTGTTAGTTTTTGGTTTATTTTTTATATAACGCACAGTCAAAGTCACGCAGTTGGTGGATATAGTCCTGTTTGATTCTTCATGGCAAAGTACATACCTACTCCACGTTGGTGGATTATCAGTATTTTTTACTTCAACACATCTACGTTACTTTCAAATTCTTGAATACGTGAAGTTTTCAAACGTTGTAGGAAAAAGACCGTGTATTGACAAGGAATTCCTTTTTCCTTTTTCCCGATACCAACTATTCGTGAATAGAAATTGCAACACGTTTATAGCTGCGCATTTTCTTACCTACGAATTTAACGCGTTCTTCCTTGATGAAATGAGGACAATCTTCGCTTACGTTTTTTGTTGAAATTTCTATTAGTTCTGGAATATGATCAATCCCGATCACACGACCACGTGGACCCACCATAAATGCCATGCACGCTGACAAGTAACCAGATCCTGAGCCAACATCCAATGCTTTTGCACCATCGAACAATTGATCAGAGAGGATAGATAAGGCATATGCATGCTGAAAAACAATATTATTCATTTCATATCAAGAATACACGCTGACAAGTAACCAGATCCTGAGCCAACATCCAATGCTTTTGCACCATCGAACAATTGATCAGAGAGGATAGATAAGGCATATGCATGCTGAAAAACAATATTATTCATTTCATATCAAGAATTTCCTAGATTTTAAAATTAACTATTTTGTAATGAAAAATTTAACTTTCTTCAGCAGTTGCTATATTCAAACTTGTTATTGTAAATTTCTACAGGAGACAATATATGTACAATTTTAACAATAGGTATTNCAACATCCAATGCTTTTGCACCATCGAACAATTGATCAGAGAGGATAGATAAGGCATATGCATGCTGAAAAACAATATTATTCATTTCATATCAAGAATTTCCTAGATTTTAAAATTAACTATTTTGTAATGAAAAATTTAACTTTCTTCAGCAGTTGCTATATTCAAACTTGTTATTGTAAATTTCTACAGGAGACAATATATGTACAATTTTAACAATAGGTATTAAAGTAATTTACTAACCATGTGTGGAGCACTAATTGTAACGTTGTAGCCAATTTTTCTCGGTTGATCAAGATATGGATTTGCTTCGCGATAATAATGTGCTCTATCTACAGCAATCATTGCTGCTTCTGCTCTATCTGTGGCTAGAATACCTGCTTCTACAATACAATTTCGCAATTAAGTCCTACGTGTTATTATAGAAATCTAGAGCTTAATGCCATTTTATCAAAGTTATTACAAAAAGATCTCACCTTTTAGTTTAGTTATCATTTCATGGTTTGTTGCTCCACTGCAGTGCCATGCCATGTTTCACGATATATATCTATATGTAAATTTCGAATAGAGAAACAGATAGCGTATCTTTCAGGAAAAACAAAAAAAACAATGTTGATGAAATGAGAAAATTGACATGCAGTAATCAATCCAAGAGAAGTTTTATGAAACGTTGTGACTTATGTAAATTTCGAATAGAGAAACAGATAGCGTATCTTTCAGGAAAAACAAAAAAAACAATGTTGATGAAATGAGAAAATTGACATGCAGTAATCAATCCAAGAGAAGTTTTATGAAACGTTGTGACTCGTAACAATATCAAACATGATGGTTAACAAGAAAGAACACACTATAAATATTACGTTTATTCACACTATATTCATAAAACTTTTCCTCAGTTTCTTCAAAATTAAGCTACTATACAAACAAATATTTGTTCGAATACCTAAGGAAAGTAGGTTTAACTTAAAAAGCTTGAAACTCAAGTTTCTTTTATTCACACTATATTCATAAAACTTTTCCTCAGTTTCTTCAAAATTAAGCTACTATACAAACAAATATTTGTTCGAATACCTAAGGAAAGTAGGTTTAACTTAAAAAGCTTGAAACTCAAGTTTCGAATACCTCTTTTTTCTTAGTGCATAGCAATTTTACTGGTTTGCGGATTATAGTATGAAGTCGAAGTGCTACAGAAAAATAAAAAAAGAAAACATGAAAGGACGTGTCATTAAAAAAAAAAAANCAAAGTTATTACAAAAAGATCTCACCTTTTAGTTTAGTTATCATTTCATGGTTTGTTGCTCCACTGCAGTGCCATGCCATGTTTCACGATATATATCTATATGTAAATTTCGAATAGAGAAACAGATAGCGTATCTTTCAGGAAAAACAAAAAAAACAATGTTGATGAAATGAGAAAATTGACATGCAGTAATCAATCCAAGAGAAGTTTTATGAAACGTTGTGACTTATAACAATATCAAACATGATGGTTAACAAGAAAGAACACACTATAAATATTACATTTATTCACACTATATTCATAAAACTTTTCCTCAGTTTCTTCAAAATTAAGCTACTATACAAACAAATATTTGTTCGAATACCTAAGGAAAGTAGGTTTAACTTAAAAAGCTTGAAACTCAAGTTTCGAATACCTCTTTTTTCTTAGTGCATAGCAATTTTACTGGTTTGCGGATTATAGTATGAAGTCGAAGTGCTACAGAAAAATAAAAAAAGAAAACATGAAAGGACGTGTCATTAAAAAAAAAAAAATATCTCCTCTGTCGATGAAAATCAACACTGCCAGCATTTTTCATGTTAACATGTTTTTAGAAAATGGGATTGTTATTTGTAAATCTGTCTTTACAATGTAACAATATTTATCCAGGAACGGGTATGAGTTCTCTTCTAATTTGCTTTTTTTTTGGCATCTTGGAGATTTGATACATATCAGACACAAAAGAGAGTTTTGTTAGGTTAAGTACCTGTATCGCTGTTATCTAGCTGCGCCAGATACGTTCTGACGTATTACATCGGTTGTACAGTTCCACCTATATATATATGTACTATACCATACGTGTATGTATTATAGGTATATGTACATACGTATATAATACAAATTAAGTATTATAATTGTACGATCATTAATGTATCTATTCAATTATTTTTTATCGAAAATAATCTGTTTGACTCGTTTGACATTCCAAAAGCAAGTACGAATTATACGAAATACGAAATAACTTATAACTGTAGATAGTAAAGAATTAATTGCACCACTAACTGATGCAATAGATGCTATTTGCTGACAGGCGAATCCAACCCACCTGAGTGATCGAGAAATCCATCATGAGTGATTATTTCATTTTATCAGAAAATCATTTTGATTACTGAAATTACGTTTGCCACAGTTATCGCAAAATTGCACTTGTGATGCAATGACGAGTTCAAGCACGTGCACTCGTGCGCCAAAAATTGATGTGTATATGGATGCGCATAAATTATAAAACCTTTCGCTTGAAGGTAGATTTGTTACGAGATCGTAAATTAATCCTGAGCTTAATCTGGCAATAAATCACACTCGAATGTTTAATTCTGTTTGACGAATGACGATGGCGGAACAATTTTATTCGCAGAATTTGAAATACCCCTCGCTAACAAGCAGTACGCTATAATGTGAAAATTAGAAAGTGAACGAATAAAGTCAATGAAAAGAACAATGAAGTTTTATGCAGCAGAAGCGAGTACAAGCTGGCGGAAAGTGAAAAAGGAAGAAAAAAAAAAGGAGTGAGAGCAAAGTGACGTATGAATGTGTGACTGTTTGCCGAGTACACACAGAAGGGAGCTAAGTGAAACTAGAAGATAAGAGGAACTATATTCGGCTCATTTATATGCTAATGAGATGATTACCGATCGGTATAAATTGGACAAAGGATCGAAGTTTTGGCGACAGAAATATTGCGCGCCGTTTATTAGAAAGATCGGAACACAAAGTTTTTCTCCAACGTTTTTACACCGGATGAGCGAAGCACTTCGCTCGGGAGGAAAAGAACCGAAGAAGAATTGGGCGAAGAGGGTGAAATATATGTGTGAAACAGATCGTAAAGAAGGGAAAGATGACGAGAAGTGAAATTGACGAGCCAGGCAAGTTCCGGCAGCTTCTCGTTGCGTTAATCGGTGAGTTGTTGCNGTTAAATAAATATATAATTATTATTTTAAATTTAATTATTTTTTTTTTTTTTTTTTTTTTTTTTTTTTTTTTTAGCAAACATCTCATCCTTCTCGTTTGGAACGATGGTAGGCTGGCAATCGCCGACGATACCACAACTGCAAAGTGAAAATCCTCCAGTAGGTAACAGGCCGATGACGAAGGAGGCGGCATCCTGGTTGACCGGGATTATGTGCCTGACGGCCGCTTTAACAAGCTTGATAATCGGCGCGATAGTGAACAGATTCGGACATAAAGTGACAGGATATCTGATAGCTTTGGCGTATTGTACCACTTGGTTGTTCATCATCTTCGCGACGCAACACACCTATTTATTTATCGGCCTTTTCTTCTCGGGTATATCCGGCGGGATGACGTTGTTCTCGGTGCCGCTATACGTGTCCGAGATCGCAAGCGATGGGATACGCGGCATGCTAGGCAGTCTGATGGTATTCGTACTGAATGGCGGCATACTTTTCGGCTACGTACTCGGCGCTCTACTCCCGTATCAATGGTATTCGATCACGATGTTCGCGTTCCCTCTATTTTATATCGCCACGTTTCCTTTCGTACCGGAATCGCCTGTATATCTGGTGCGAAACAATCGGATCAACGAAGCATCTAGGCAAGCACAGGCAATTTCTTCCCTTTCTTCGTTACCGACCAATCGCATATACGCGCGAAACACGAAATTTTCGCACGACATTCTGTATTCCGTATTTTCCCCAGATCTCTGACATGGTTGAGAGGTGGACAGAAGTCGCTGGTCGAGCAAGAAATGTTGCGGCTGCAGCAGGAAGCAAAAGAGATAAACGTCTCGGGACCATGGACGANTTTTATTTTTTTTTATTTTAAACAACCCCCCAATTATTTCTTAAAATTCCCTCTAAATAAATACTATAAAAATATCCCTCTAACCAACCCTGTAACAAAAAAAAAAAAAAAAAACATTCTAACATCTACATTTTGCTCGATCTTTTTGTATCGATTAGATGCATCTCTTTTCTGTTTTGTAGATAAGCTACACGGAAACGATATTCAAATTGTCGGGAAGTTCGTTGTCACCAAATGATTCGGCAATTATCGTGGGCATGATTCAAGTGTTCGGTTCGTGGTTATCTACCACATTGATGGAAAGAGCCGGTAGAAGACCGTTGTTTTTGATCTCCTGCTTGGGAATGGGCACGTGCCACTGTGTCCTCGGAGTGTTTTGTTACCTGCAAACGCTCGGATACGACGTTACCCAGTTCAGTTGGATCTCGATCATAGCCTTGTCAGTCTTCATGATCACGTACGGTTTGGGTATGGGGCCAGGTCCATACGTCATCTCCTCGGAAATACTTAGCAGAGATGTTTCGAGCTTGGTGGTGACGCTCGGGATGTTCACCGCTTGGGCTATAGCTTTCATCGTCGTTAAATTATTTCCAACCGTGGTCGATTTCCTGGGTATACACGGTTGTTTCTTTCTGCTCGGTACTTTTTGCGCGATCACTTTCGCGTTCATTTACATCCTTGTCCCGGAAACGAAGGGTTTGCCTCGTCAAGTAATTCTGGATCGACTTAACGGTGTATCTTCTTCATCGAACAACAATAGGCAATATGTCTCGTCGCAGGAGTTCAACGAAAAAGATGTCTCGCTAACCCGAACTAGTTTAAGAACATTGTGAATAACGAGCAAAACATCTTTCTTTCTTTTTTTTTTTTCACTATTCAGTCAGTCGAGGAATATTGTTTCAAAGTACCTGATCGTACGTAGTGAGCACACTTGTGCAGGAATATACGCGGGAAACGAAACGAATAACGAGAGAAACTGTCTGCCTGTTATGTAACTCGCGTTACATAAACTGCCAATGGAAAAGAAATTTCATCTAACATTGCTATTTCATACATGTCGTATCTGTGATGACATATTTAAATATGCTTAAAATATATAACGATCTTATTTGTATTTCTCTTCAGTCGCTGAAACGATGTAATTTCCGAATGAAGACGACTCAACTGGTCGGATTAAAATTTGTGTAACGATTGGACACGGTTATTATCACTCGTCGGTTAACCTTTGCCGTACATTCTTATTACCAAGTTTTCGCTTTTTAAACTTAATTGGTTGTCCATCATCGTCGCTATCGGCTACGTATTGCGTGATGATCTTTTCTTTGAACGTTCTTTGCACCGAGGGCAGCTCTGTTTTCTCAAAGACTGGCAGTTGCACTTGCGTCTGCTCTGGCAGTTGAAAATCCACCGGTTTCATTTCACTGAAACAGAAGATATATATATATTCGAACGTTCCTTTTATATATATATATATATATATATATATATATATATATATATACGCTAATTTATTTAAGAATAATTCAATTTTCTCTTCCTTATGCCCCCATTTTCTGTTACGTGTGCTCACACATATTAATGTACACGTGTATGTGAGCGTATGTATTGATTAAAAATATCTTGGCAGTTCCGAATAATAATACTTACATCTTTCGAACGGTTTGCCAAGGTCCATACGGATGTGACTTTACCGGAATACTATAGTCTCGTCTGTACGGCCGGCTTTCCTCCTCGGTCACAGTTTCCGTCTTGATTATATCTTCATCATCGGCTGCTACCCGCGGCGGTGGTTCACTACGTGTCTTCTTCAATTCCTTCAACTTCTCTCTCTCGGCATTGGCCCGTTTCTCCTCGAGACTGTTCGCGTTCGCAATCGCTTCTTCCTTGTCCAATTGTTTCAACAATTCCTCCTGAAGCGCTTGTTCCTTTGCTTCTTCTTCTTGCTCCGCGAACGTCATGTACCCCTCTTCCGGTGGCTCCCAGACGGATTCTATTGCGCGAAATGAACATATTCAAAAGATGGGCAAAAAAAGAGGAAAAGAAAGAAAATTTGTTGAAAATTAATATACACATTAATAGATATATATTTACCATTTGTTTCGATGTGCCAATAATATGTGTATCCCTCGGGACTGAGAGCTTCGTACCAAAGTTTCCGAACAGGTTTCACAGGGCGCTCGTCTTCCGCAATTCTCTTCCCCTTTCCCTTCCCCTTTCCTATTTTGCTTTTCCCTTGATTTTTGTTGTCGCCCCTCTGTTGAGATTTTGATTGTTGCGACGCCGTGTGCCTCGCCACAGTTGGATCACACGGATCGACCTCGTGAGGGAACTGAAATGTTACAGGAACGTTCGTCGTTGTAGTTGTCGAAAGCTTTCACGAGTGGGCACACTAACGAGCTCGTTCAAAAGCTAGTGCGATCGATTGGTATTTGTGAATTCCCACCTGTTGATTATCACCTTTAAGCTTAAGCTGCGTTGTAGTGGCTGTTGTTCCTACACGATTGAAACTCGGCGAC
>NIPQ01092215.1:0-12330 GCA_002806875.1 Lepidotrigona ventralis hoosana | reverse complement strand
TGATTAAAATTACTTTATTTCGTTCGCTTGTTCGTAGGAACGTTTCGAGCGAGCGAGCTTTTGTCACTTGAGTTTCGGTTGTGCGTCTCTGAAACTTCAACGACGGTATTTGTAGAAGGATTTTTGTGAAAATGAAACATTTGGAAATTTTGTTAGCACAGACAGTCTGCTTTGAAACTTAACAGTCGTGTTTCTCACGTATTAAGCCACGTTAATGAAATTTCCAAACGACGGTATTTGTAGAAGGATTTTTGTGAAAATGAAACATTTGGAAATTTTGTTAGCACAGACAGTCTGCTTTGAAACTTAACAGTCGTGTTTCTCACGTATTAAGCCACGTTAATGAAATTTCCAACTAAATGTTCGAATATACCTTCGCGAGCAACAACCGGCGAAGCCCGTGTTCGAAATGAATTGGAACGCGCGTCGTAAAAGAGCGAAACAACTCGGAGAAGTCTGAGTTTTCCGCGCGTTAGCCCCAATCATCGTAGCTAATGAGAGAAGGTAAAGGAGATAGCCAGTAAATCTGCCATTATCGGAACCATTTGCTCATACCAGGCACGTTTAAACTTAAACGATATTTCGCTATATTCTCCGGTACCTAATGGACAATTTCCACGATGACGACTTCGAGGCGTCTGTTATTCTCGGTGACTCGAGAGGGTCACGTACAAATTTACGATCATGAAACCTTCGTCGAAGCAATACTCCGCGTGATGACTAAACAGACGAGATTTCTTTCTTTCTCTCTCTCTCTCTCTCTCTCTCTCTCTCTAGACGCAAAGTCGCGTAGAAAATAAGCTTCGGTGGTTAATTGTAATTCGCGGCGGTTGCGAGCTTAATGATTAACTTCTTCCAACCGGTCTCACCTGCGTTTCCGTGAGGTGAAGGGACGACGAGAATTCCGCCCGTTCGGCGATCGTTAGGTACTGCTTTTCGCGAAACTTTTTCTCCAGGGAGAGCAGCTGCTGCGTGGTGAACGGCGTCCTCGGCTTGCGATTCGGCTTGTGCTTCCTCAGGGTGCACCTGACCGGCCCTGGCCCCGGTCCTGGCAGCCTCAGGTCGCCTGGAACCCATCCGAGAAACAAAAAAAAAAAAAAAAAAAAAAAAAAAAAAAAAAAAAAAAAAAAAAAAAAAAAANTGACGAAACACGATTGAATCGGGACAATTTGGTTCGTTCGCCTGGACACTGGACGTTTGCGAATTGGAGATTTATTCGATGGGAGGGGAAGGGGCGTGGAGAATCTGAGAAACGAGGAAATGAAGGATCGAAACACGTTTGAAACATGCGGAATAATTGATCGAGGTATTTTGAAATTTCGCAACTTCGCTGTGTCTTTGTAGAATAGAATCGAAGGACAGTATTAAATGTATCAAAGCAAAATGTCAATCTGTTCTTAGATTTTCATTTGAAGTCAGTGCATACGTGGGACACGTTATTGTCCAAGAAAGCATTAAATGCTCGAAAGAATGGACGGAAAAATAAAGAATTCGAAAATAATGATTAAAATAGAAGTATTAAATAGAAATAGGCGGTTTAGATATTACGCGACGTTCTCGACTGCGATGGATTAATGATTTATTTACGGAAGAGTAGTAAAATTTTCTAGCAGGTTGTTAAAGAAGTAAAATATTGATTAACTAGATAGAATAATTACACAGAATAATTACGTGAAGTGGCGGTACGCGACGAGTTTAAGAAGAAACGTTTGTAAACTACTGTCATGAATAATATAACATTCGATCGCTATACAAGTGAATATGCGTGCTATCGAAAGCTGTGCTTGAAACGCGATTGAACGATGTAAAGGGCGGGATAATTAACGCGACTGATAACATTAGGAAAGTGACTTAAGATATCTATTCTCGAATAGGCTAGAATATTTTCTCACGACTCGATGGCTCGTGTAATTATTGTCCAACTACCGTGATTGATAAATCGTTCAATATCGTCGCAGCTGCACTGGTGAGAAACGATGGAAAAAACAGAGAAGGAGACGAGGGAAGTTGCAATTATATATTTATCTCCTTTTTTCCCCCCAGCTTGTTACTCGTTAGTGATAAATATATTCATAGATATTTACGCTTGCTTACTTAACCCGCCATATATTTGGTTTTTAATTTAAATCTTTGAAAAACTGATAAAAAGAATAGCTAATATAATAATAATAATTAGGTGACTCTATAGAGTGATTTTACACATACATATTTTCGTGGAAATTTTCGAACGTTTAAATATATATTTCTCACCACATTGAAAGAAACTGCATTAACTAATTAGTAAAAATGAAACTTTAAAACGTCGATCATAACTATCAATCGTAACAAAAATATCAAGTTTTTAATGGGACTGCGTCAAAAGTTCAATTATTTATCCATGGTAAATATATAAATACGATCGATGCGAACGATCCTTCCTTTCTCATTTTTCTTTTTTCTTCTCTCGAATAGCTCTCGATCGGTTAAAAATGTATTACGTTAGTGGAGAGATTGCCGTGGTAGAGCGAGAGGAAGATCGACGATGGTATTGTATCGTCGTTTATCGTTAATTATGTCATCGAANGAGAGAGAGAGAGAGAGAGAGAGAGAGAGAGCGAGCCTCGGCGAAACGATATACACGCGCGCGAGTTCCGTGCAACGACGACCAACCAGGATTACACGTCTCTTTTTTACAACCGACGATCAATCGCGCTCTTAAAGGACTCGTTTATTGCGAATAATCTGTAGGAAGGGATCAAAGTTGCGCGCGCGCGCAATTACGAGCGACGACAGCGGTTTCGTGGTTTATTTCGTAATAAGCGGCTTCCTCCTCTCTGTCGGACTCGAGCCGGATGCTCTCAAAGTTTAGAGGAAACTCTGTTTCTTCTGGAGCGCGCGCGCGCAATTACGAGCGACGACAGCGGTTTCGTGGTTTATTTCGTAATAAGCGGCTTCCTCCTCTCTGTCGGACTCGAGCCGGATGCTCTCAAAGTTTAGAGGAAACTCTGTTTCTTCTGGTTCGACCGTGAAATTCAAACGAAATTCGATTCTCTTCCGAATTATTACGGAGTGTGAGTGGTGATAAGGGAAATGAGAGCGGAGAGTGAGGGGTGAAACAACGTTCGTACTTACCATTCGGACTAGTTGGCCCTCCGTGAGGTGTGTAAAGATGTCCGTGAGGATTGTGCGGGTGCGGGGGTGGGGGCAGCCACGCGAAGCCCGCGAGAGAATGCGGGAATCCCGCGGGATTCCAGCCGGGAGCACCGGGTGCGCCGGCGAGGTAAGGCGGCCCCTGTGACGGCCTCTGAACACCCGGATGAATCGGCTGAGGCACTACCGGACTCGACTTCTCCTCCTTCTCCTGATTGTTGTCCAGCTCCCTCTCCAGCTCGCAGTCCGAGTCCATCACGTTCAAATCCTCCGACTGGCCGACGCTACGGATCTCTTGATCCTCCAGATCCAGATGATCGCCGGTCCTGTCGCCCTCCAGCGAGCGATTCGCCTCCGAGTCGCTTCTATCGTCCATCAACTCTCGTCTACTGATCGGTGACACCGATCGCGGCTCGCTCGCGATCCTCTCGACCCTCTCGTCCTCCTCCTGGCTACGTTCCCTCTGGATGATCATCGATTCCGGGATTCTGTTTGCCGGTGAACCGCTCGACAGTCGTCGATCGTCCCGATCCCTCTGCACCTCCTGGTCTATTCTAATCGGCGACGACGACTTGTCGTGGCTGCTCGTTCTCGAGAAATCCTTCACGGTGAGGATCTCCTGCCGGCCAGCCGACGGATGATCCTGGTCCACTCTGCTCGACGGGTGATGGTGATGATGATGATGATGATGATGATGATTCGCGAACGCCAGCCCGTGCGGACTCAGCCTGGCCAGCAGTTCACGGCTTTGAAGTCTCTGCTGTTCGAGGAGCAGCTCGCGGTACCTCGCCTCCATGTCCAGGCTCTTCTCGGCGTCCGTTCGATCGTCGTTCTCTCGTCGAGCGGCGAACGCGCCGCCGGTGACGCCGGTCTTCTTCATGTCGCTCAGCAGCGAGTCGACGCTGAAGCTGATCTTGCCGCTACGCGGCTTCAGGTTCGACGACGCGGACGTCGAAGTCGCCATGTCGACGTCCTCGCAGAGGCGATCGTTTTCGGTTCCCTGGCCCGTCACCACGCCCTCGCTGCTACTCATGCCGATCCACTCTTTCTTCCTTTCGCCTCGTTTTGACCTCCTCCGAAACGACCTTCGAGAACGAGGATCGTGGAGCTGGTTCGTGATTCAGAGGTTGTTTCCCTCTCTTCGGGATTCTCGCGACGCTGCTGAGTTACGAATATTCGAAACACCTACGGTCCCTTAAACGTCTCTGCAGGATGATATCTCGGCTCGGCGTCAGTCACTTGTATCGCGTATCCCAATTTCTGACTCGGTTACCTTGCCATTAACGTAACGGACGTTCACTCAATCCTTGGTTTCTTTCACTGTCGCCGATTAGTATCGATCTGTCGACGCGGTCATCGTTCTCTGCTCTTCTCTCGACGTTTCTCAACCGTCATCATCGTCGAATTGTCGTTCATCGACTCGCAATCAGTCCGATACTCGGCAGGATCATCGGGAACGCTCACGGGCTGGCATTCGATGGACGACTCCCAAGCCCGTTATTCTCGGAATCCGCCGCATCGCCGTGGACCGACCGAGCCGGCACCAGCGGATCCTCCCGTTAAAGTCACGCAGCAAAGTTACGAGACCGGCATGACGATTCGATTTTGTCCTCGCCTCTCGGCCTAAGCGCCCAACATTATCGCTCGCAACTCTCACAGTTTAGTTTCTTCTCGCTGGTGATCGATTCGTCCGTACCGATCTACAATCTAGTCTGTGATTCCCTAAAGTTCGAAACTTTGGCGACGTTCAGTCAGTAGGGTCAAGGACCGAAACACTTCTCAACGTCATAATTCTCTCGTCTCTTGGGCTAAGCAGCCAATGTTGTCGCTCGCAACTCGCGCGATTTCTTCTCTCTCTGGTCCGTGTCTCTGTCGGTGTATGGATTCGTCCGCACCGATCTATAATCTAGTTTGTGATTCCCTGAAGTTCGAAACTTCGGTGACGTTCAGTCAGTACACTTGTCAACTTTATGCTGTCAGCGTATCCCGCGCGAGGATCAGTCACGAACGTTCGACCGCCAGCTGGGCTTCCCGGCTTCGGTCGACGCGACGCCGAAAGCCAGGAAAGATCCGCGCTACAGTTCCCGGTCGCACTGTCACAACCCGGTGGCGGCGGTGTCTCACAAGCGGTGGTATCGGTTACGCGCGAGGCGAAGGGGGTGGGCGACGGGGGGTGGTGGTGGTCGCACAGACGTAATCTGCGTAATCTGTCGCGTGGTGGCCAGTGCTGGCGCGGAAACGACACTGATTACCAGCTCGGCTGCGGCTGCGGCCTCTCTGCCAGGCGTTCTCTCTCTCTTCCCGGTTGGCGGCCGGCGTCGCGGTGCTTGCCGCCGTGGCGCGCCGCCCCCGCGAAACCCGTGGAACCGGTACCGTGTCCTGTCTTCGGCCAATGCGAACCACTCCAGTCACACCACCGTCCTGACCCGGACCCCGACTCGGTAGGCGTGTTTCGACCGCGCGACTCCACCAATCCGGTACGTAGCCTCGACGTCCGCTTCGGGCACTTCTCTCGCTTCGGCAACGGGGAAATCGGGTTTCTCCCCTCGCGGGTTTCCATCGTCTGGCAGATGGCGTTGCTTGGATCGGGAACGCGGTGGCGCCTTAGTTCGTCCACGGCGTCGACGCGGCGTTTGTGTGGGGATGAAAACGAGCGTGCACGAGAAGGGTGGGAGGATGAAGGGGAAGGGATCGGCTCGAAGGGGCTGAAGCGGAACGACGACGCGGGGTCCGGGATGATGAGGCGACTGCTCGGGGAACGTGACGACTCCTAATTGTCTAATTCCCGGGCGCGATGCGCGAATTGATTGGCAATCCCCGCGCTCTGCGACTGTGCCAGTTACTGTGCGTGGACACGCGTGTACAAGCGTGCGCGCGCGCTCACGTTTGTCTCACCGATTCCTTCTCTCGCTTCCCTCACCTTCGCGTCGCGAGGTTGACGCGACTGTTTCGCGAGACAATGACGCCGTTGGGATATCCCTGGCAGCAGAATTGTTTCTTTCTTTTTCGTTTTTTCTCCCGGAGACATTTCTTCCGCGATCTCGGACGTAGACGAGGACGAGGCGAAGGGTAGGAGTGTACGTACGAAGGGGTGGATAGGCGACGATAGGCGACGATATCGGACGGTCGGTGATTGATGGAAATTGGAAGTTTGATTGGCAGGTTTTTGACGTGCTTGTTGTGGATTTCGAGCTGGCAGCTCGGCTGCTGGAGACAGGAAATGACGAGGTGGACCGAAGTGGACAGCGGCGGCGACGGTTCCACGGGGGCGCTGTCGTTAAACCGTGTCCAGCGCGGGGGAAGATAAGGCGGACCGGTGCTCGGTTTTCATTTCTTTTTTTTTTTTTCGCCCCGCCACCCTTTGGATCGGAGCTTTGTTACCGCGCGGCGCGCAAAAAGTGACTTCATTACTTCGTTATCAAGGGAGCCCGAAAATCCGCAGCGAAAGCTCACATCAAAGGCCGCCCTAATGACGCGGACGGGAGTATACGAAATTAATTGCGCCCCGTAACGAGTGAATCCTCATCAAAGGGGCATTAGACCGGCGAATCCCCTCCGGGTACGTGCTCCGCGGAAACTGGCCTTCCGCTGGAAATCTTCGCGATGTTGGTCGTACGAACACCGTCGAGCGAACAATATTTTAGGATTAAAGTAATCCGATCGGCAGGTTGCCGGCGATAGCTGGGGAGTGACAGCCCGAAAGCTGCAACCGTCCCGTGGGAGAGCCATCGCGCGCAATGGAGGAAGAGGAGAGTAGAATTTTCTCGTCACAGCCGAGTCAAGCCGATTAACCAAAATCTTGTTACGACCACACGACAGGAAGCCCGCGGGGTGTCCTTCGGCTGCGAGCCAACGAAAATGGAAGATCTTCGTGGAACGATCTTCCCTCGGCTTCCCTCCGTCTAAAGCTGGCATTTTCACGTGTGGTAAGCGAATCCGCATCCTTAATCCGTGTAATTTTTAATCCCTGCTCGGCTGTTTCTATTACACCCTTTCACTGTGTACGATGAAAGGGACAATCCCGAGCGAGCGTAACACCACGAGCGAGGAAGAAAATTGATCGAAAATTGATCGGAAATTAAACTCGCAACTTTCGAAAATTTTGTGTCGTGTTGATCCTGTCTCTGATTTCTCAGTAGTCGAGCCGAGAATTAGAACTCCAGGCAGTTGCGTTTGAAGATCGTCAGCACGATCCTTGGCACGAGCCTAAACGACGAGGAAACGTCGTTTTCCAGCGACAGTAAGCTTTGAGAGGATCTTTCTTTCCAATTATACCAAAGTCATCGTCGTTACTACCTTACCACTTTGGCGAGATGCTCGAGTCACCCTCTTGGGCTCCTATCGAAAACCAACGGAACGACGATCCCCCTGCGTTTCACTCTCCTTCCACCCCTCCCTTCCTTTGATTCTCAGTTGCCTTCCGCGAAGGAGGAGTCGGTCTGCTCGTCTCGGATTCATTCCCAAAGCCGTTTGCACATTAGCGGGCGAATAAACGACACCGAAATATAGCGCGGATGCGCGATCGCCATAATAGGAGCGCCGAGTAGTCTATTAAGCGTCCTCAAAACCAGTTAGTGAGTCGGCAATCCAGTTTAGGTACAAAATGGCTGTCGTTTAGCGAGGATTAATGGTCTCGGGAGTGCCCCAGGGCAGCATAATGGGGCAGATGCGTCCTGGATGAGGGGGAACCCACTCTCCTCTCTCCATCGTTCCCCGCTTCATCTCTCTCTCTTTCTCTCGTTCTCTCTCTGTCGCTCCGGTGTCGCGACACAACCACCCCGCTGGCCTAGCCTCCCTTGCTCCATCCCTCTGTTAACCTCATTATATACACCTATCTGGCTACGGGGTCCATTATGCCCTTTTTGCGCTTTCCTTGCGTGTACACCGGAATAAATACACGCGTTTCCCTCGAGTCTCCGTGCGTCTGTGTGTATATGTGTGTGTTCCTGTGTGCACAGTCGCGGTAGAACACGGCAGCATCGAGAGCGTGGTAGCATCGAGGGGAGTCGGATCTCATATTTGGGCCTCGAAGCGCCGTTTAGTTTGGCGTTTCATGGTCGAGCGATCTCCCCATAGCTCGCGCGTACCCCCTACCTATCTATCGAGAGAGTCTCTCGTTTTCTCGTTTCGACGTTCTGTAAAGAGTCGTTTTGAAATCCACTCCGCGCCGACGTTTCTTTTCCCTCTTCCTTTCCTCGCTCGTGCGCGAGAGGAACGCGAGCATTAGAGAAGATTCAGAGAAGCACTGATTCGACTGGCCGACACTAGTTTTGAAGCTTCTTTCAGAATTTATCTCTTTGGAGGGAATTGTTTTAAAAATTCGTTTATTTACTCGATTTATTTACTACAGCTTTTTTTAATATCTGCACATCCATACTTTGATAATTTCATTTCAACATCTCTCTTTGAACATTTTAAAGCGAGAGTGTATATAACAGGATACATCGAATAATTTAAAATTAAAAGTAGGATGGAATTTTACATTCTGACAAAAAATTGAAAATCTTCGGAAAGATGGAATTGTGTCTTGACATTTATTCGTTAACGATGTTGGACAATCTGGAAACAAGAGTAGGATCTTGCTTTGTTTCGACAGACTTCGAAAGATCATTATATTATTGTTTGCAATTGTGAAAATGTTACAAGATGGTTCGACTATTTTTTAACCAGGAGCGCATACATCAAAAGATCGAATCATCGAACAATTAGAAATCAAAAATGGCACCCAATTTTAAAATTGAAAATCTTTCAAAAGATCGAGTTACATCTTGATATCTATTCGTTTATCTACTGTCGGTAATGGACAATATAGAAACAGGTATAGAATCTTGCTTTGCTTCGATAGATTTCACGAGATCGTTGCCGTTTGCAGTTGCAAAAATGTTACAGGGCACGGTTCGATTATTCTTCTTTCTGCGAAATTTTGCAAATTTCTTTTGCTAATCGTGGCAGTGCGTCCCGCAGCGTCGGTCCTTTAATCCGGCCGTCTCTCGGGACGCAGCCTGAAATTCGCACCACGCCTACAGTTTAACGAGATAATGCAAGCCGTTTAAAAGGTACAATAGAATTTTAAATACCTGGCCCTTTGTCGAGCTAGGCACCAGCAACAACCGGTCGGTACTCCGCCTCGTCCCTCTTCTTCGCCGTTTTTCTAATTCGCGTGCATCCACGCTGGGATTTGCATCTTCCGCGAAATGAACGTCTTTTTCTCTTCTTTTTTCAGCCAGTTGCTGTGAAATGAATCTTCAAATTGAAAACAGGCATATCCTGGAGAGTACAACATGCCAATTTCAAACATTTGAACTACGATCGAACTTCTAGTTTATATTTTTTTTGAACACAATTGTGTATAAAAAATTATGCTTAAGTACAGACTTAGATTTATCCACTGGATATTGGATTAAAATATGTCTAAAAAAAGCATTGGTTCAATTAAGTCCAATTACGTTAAATCTCGTCTCATTGTGTAATTATAAAAATTTGATGTTATCGAAACTAGATAGAAAAACATTTCACTGAAGAACTTATTTTCCAAATAAAAATGAACAAGCTACAATTGTCCAACTGTTAGCTCCTTTTCCTCCTGTAAATAAAGAAAATCCAGTTAACTCTTTCGCAGCTGAGGATTAGACATCTCGCCACAACAACTAACAAAGTGCAATTGTAGTGGCAGTATTATAAAGCAAGATATTTGCTCACAACCGACATGGTTGTTGCGAGATGTCCACCTGTAGCGACAGGATTATAATGGATCGATCACGAAAACAGAGACTTGAGCCCTCTCCTTCGAGAGACGAGCAGAATCTCCGAATGTTTTCAGATTAGACAACAATGCGCGCAACAATGCAAGAAGGATTTACGACGTACATGCCGGACGGCGAGTTATCCGAACGCCCTCGCGCGTTTTGGAAAATTTTCGAAAATAATCAAACACAGGTTGCGATGGTCGGCTCATCCTGCAAACAGGATTAGGGCGAGACGACACGATGGGTCGTCGTCGAGGGTCGACCGGTGGAAAGGACCATCGTCCTACCTGTGGAAAGTCCGAGTCCAAACTTGACTTTGCCTTGACTTCTCACCGCGTTTTTGCACGTCTCTTTTCACCCTTCGGCGGAGAAATTTGTTGCCCCGGCGTAGGATTGTTTATACGCGGCATGATTGCTTCCTTATCTGCGCGCCGAGCGATCCGCCACGTCCGCACGATTGCTCGTCAAACCACGTCGTGTTTGCTCGCGTCAAATATTTTCCAATTACTTTCAAAATACCATTAGGCTCTCGTGCTCTTCGACTCTTTGCGTTCGAGGTCGAAGCATCTCGTCACGAGACGAGACTCTGGTACCAGAACGCGGTGTTCTTTGTGTGCTAGATATATTTGAATTAGAATTATTCCACGTGACGGAAACATTTAATTTGTTCATATGGAATAAATTTCCTTTGATACGACGGAACGGAAATTAGAGAAGGAAGTGAACAGATGCGCAACAACTGAGTAAGCTGGGTTAATTAGTTGAGAGTAAGTGAGTAAGGGTTGGGTGAATGAACTTGCATGCAAATTCTCATAACGAATCGAAATGTGATGAAATAAATAAAATAATACGTTTAGAAATACGTCACGAACGATATTGCGAGATACTTCGAAAGCAAGAACACAGGGATTTAAAGTCACGGTTAAAATTTTGTTCATCACGAGAGAGAGAATCAATTCTTTTTCCGAAAGGGGATGATAAATTTCAATTTGCTGGCCGAATCTCTGTCTGCGCGCGCTGTGAACACGTATCTCGGAGCCGGCGCGAATTAAATTTACCCACTGGTTGGAACGTCGAGAAAGAATGTCGCGTACAAAAGCCAGAAGGAGCCAGACGGAGAAGAGAGAAGAAAGAAAGAAAAGAAAAAAGGAGAAAGAAGGAATCGTCACGCGTACTTGATCGCTTCGAGGTATAAAAGGGGATGATTTGTAACCGGAGCATTGTTCGTGCTGCGGCCAATGACTGGGCGGCACATCTCGTATCGAGCCAATCGTCGCGAGCCGTAGAACCTAACGAGAGGATCCGCTTTCAGACGCACGAGGTGCAAGTATCGTGGAGATGTTCGGTGGGGTAGTCGAGAGCAACCCCCGGTCTCTCTCTCTCTTTCTCTCACCTCCGTGAAACCAGATGCGCGCCGCTGGCTAACGCAGCGCGACGATCCTCCATTATGTTTGTTTATTTATTATTAATAGGAAATTCATAACAATCACACATAATAGGAGCGCGCGTATAATGGCTTTTTGTCCGTCGACTGGTTGGCCGTGGCACCAGGATCCCCGAATGTCGTCACGGTCGGACTACTCCTCTCGACGCACAATGCACGGCAGCTTTTCCCGGATATTCTCCACGCCTCTTTGAAAAATTCGCCGAGCCACCTCCTCGCTGTGTCTCGTCGTCGTGTACAACTTCGGCTACGAGACGACGAATTTCCTTTATTCGTGGTTTTATTCGGTCCGCGGCGAGCGCACGTCTCTCTATCCGACCGGTTCCGCCAGGAAATTAATCGGCCCCGGACGTATCGCGCTTCTGTCGTTCTCCGACAGTTTCTCTCTCCGACTTTCCCTTCCACTCTGCGCGGCCCGACGCGCCACCGACACTGCGGGGTGGACGTATAAATAACCGTCATCCATGGGAAAGGTGGCTCGTCCCCGACGAGTCCCTTTTAGCGCAGCTCTTTCTCTCTTTCTCTCTTTCTCTCTCTCTCTCTCTTCGCGATTCGATAAAAACCAACGGCCGGCGGCGTCCGCTGTCCGCGTGAATCAAAATCGAGCCCCCGATAAAGACAGTCGATCACCGGCCGCGCCGCGAGCCGTGTCCGGATTGAAAAGCGTTTTCGATTCGGGGGGATCGTGTCGAAAAAAACGGAAGGGACGAGAGAGAGAGAGAGAGAGAGAGAGAAAAGAAAAAGAAACAAAAAAAAACAGCGACACGTCGAACGAACGAACGGATGGGAGTGAACCGAAAAAGAGAACGTACCGGAAAAATGGGTGGTATCGAAAAATGGCGCTCGAAACGAGGACTCGACGCGCGATTTTGCGCGTTCTCCCTCGTCCCATGGCCGTTTCTACTCCGACCAGCCACCCCTCTTTTCAAACTTCTCCCTCTTCGCACCCCCCTTCTCTGTCTGTCTCTCTCTCTCTCTCTCTCTCTCTCTCTTTCTTTCACTTCCTTCTCT
>NIPQ01092213.1:0-18076 GCA_002806875.1 Lepidotrigona ventralis hoosana | reverse complement strand
TTTTTCTTTTTTTTTTTTTTTTTTTTTTTTTTTTTTTTTTTGAAACTTGACAGATTCTTTTGAAAGCATCCTCAGTCACTCGCGTCTCCTACTTTTTCTCTTCTCGCCTATTTCTTTCTTTCCTCTTTTTTACACGTGAAAAGTTTAAAAAGTTAAAATGTATATCGTGATTTTTTTTTTTCGTTTAATTCCTTTTAATGGTAAAAGTTAATAAGAAGAAGAGTGTTAACAATAACAATATCTTTAAGGTAGAGTTAGAGCAGCTACGATCGGCGGACAATCTTGAGACGACAATCTATCGAGGGGTCTGTCGTGAAACACGATTCATACGCTCGTGTGAACGCCACTGTGTGACCTTTGCCTCTTGTTTCACGTATGATATTTTTGCTCGTGAAATTTCGTCGGATACGATGTTTCTGTATATACATGGAAAACAAGCACAAACAACATAACTAAAAACAAGCAGCGTTGAATTTCTGCCGTTCAGGCTGAATTTCATACATCGTATTCACTTGCGACGAGAACGATACAATTTGAAAAAGAAAAAAAAAAGATGTAGTTTCCGAGTTATCGCTGAGATACAGAGATACTCCTTTTAAATTAATTATGAAAGTCTTGCTGATCCATCTTCATAATTTGACTAGCGAAAAGAAATCGAAGGGTTTGCAGAAAGAAGGAGACAGCATCACTTTTTGTTACACATTTCATTAAGAAGATATATGCACAAAAGTGTTAATAGATAATGCGATTTTTCAATTTGCAGCACGTTTAAGACAGCATTTGATTTGATTTGAAAAATTATTCAAAAGCAGAGCTGTCTCTTCACTGCAGCAGTCTCTTCAATTACGTCGCTCTTCTTGATTTATACGACACTTTATGCTGCACTTTATAAACGCGTCTTATTATGAATTACACTGACGGGACAACAAGCGAACTGTATGAATTGTATGAATCGCGTTGTTTATTCGTAAAATGGGATAATGACCCAATTCTGTTCTTCTTCTCTTCAAGTTGTATCACTTTCATCGCAAATGAAACGACAACGACAACGACAACGTAAATATTAACTAAACATCTAATAATCGCCAACATAATTACTCAACAATTAAATTACATTTGTCTTGCTAGCTGTCGAACAAAGTTTCGAGATGGAAACAATTAGAGAAACAACATAGAAATAATTAGAGAAACAACATATCGTCAACACAATATATATATATATATATATATATATATATATATATATATATATATCGGCAACAATTTATATTATACAGTTAACGAAATCATTTAAGGCACCTTACATACAGAAACATCGTCGAATTGCTTTGAAGACCAAGAGGATAAAAACTCGCGACGATGTTCGTCGCGGTTGATGCACTCACCTCGTCAATTGGCTCAAGAGTCTCGCCTCGTAGTCCCTAGTAAGGTAGAAAATCAAGCCAAGTATATATACTTTATTTATAATATAGATCCCTCCTAAAACAACCTAAAACCTAGCCTACGTATTTTTTTTTCTTTTGCGTTAAAATCTATTCGAATTGTACATACAGACACTGACGTTTAGAATTATGTACAGACAATGTACACGGATTATGTACACGTATAGAATAGTGATCTAACCCGATCATTGTTAGTCGAATAATAATCCATCTCTTTCTTTCTTATTCTCTCTTTCTCTCTTTCCTTTTCGTTTGTTCGCACCTCGATTCACTTAAATAGATGTGTTGCGTATCGGCGCGTATGTATGTATAATGTACTCACGGCTGTATGTATAATTTATGTTACAGTTCGATCGAACGATCGCAACGATCGGTCGTCGGCCGAAGTGAAACTTGAACAACATGTCTCTCTCTCTCTCTCTCTCTCTCTCTTATTTTTTTCTTCTTCTATAGAGAACTATATATCTCGCCTAGGCTACGAATCATCTTCAAATTACATCGATCTGTTTATACATATGTATAATATGTATATATATATATATAATATATATTAAAATTTATTTTGACAAATATAGTTAATATATATATATATTATATATATATTAAGTAACAGAGGTAACAAAAATTCTTGGGGAGGATTAACAAATCTACGAACGTTTTCTCTGACTAAAGTGATCGCTTTACTTATCGACAGTTCGAATACGCTAAATGTAACTTTAAAACTAAGATGAACAAGAGCGAACGTGCAACAAGTGCATTAATTCGTATTATTATTAATTTTAGAATGACGGGGATCTGCTCGCGAACCGTTTTGCAACATCGTTGCCACTTTGTGCGTTTCTAGAAACAAGATCATCGAGATTTTTGATATTAAGTTTCACGTTATTGAATCTTTCTTTCTTTCTTTCTTTTAATAATTTACTCGAATCGTAATTAATCTCGTTAAAAAGAAGAAAAGAAACACTTGAAAGAGAAGATTCTCCTATTCGGTAGATTAAACGATTCGATTCGCAAGCTGATCTCGTCTGTGACCAAAAAAAAAAAAAAAAAATCATGAAAAGTAGAGTAGCAAGGAAAGACGATTAAAATCGATTTGAGAAAAATGACGAAGAGGCAACAGGTAACAGTTAATGTCTTGTGGCACAATCCTGGGAACATTTCACGTGCATAGTAGCCATAGTAGGTACATCGAAAACCGATCGAACGATCGTTCAACGCGTCACGGCGGCTAAATTTTCTTATACTAAACTCGTCCAGTTTGAAGTTTTTAACCCCTGCTAGTTTCAAGAACGAGGAAAAAAAACAAAGAAAAAAAGAAAAAAGGAAACAAGATAAAGGAAATATACTTGGAAACACCATCCAAGTGTGTCGCTCGTGTAAGAGCTTTCCTATAGGCCATTTGATTCGTCGATGACGTTTCCATACGCTTCTCCAATGTCCTCTCTCTTTCTCTCTCTCTCTCTCTCTCTCGTTAATCGGGCACACGAAAATGATAAATAAAACAGACGCGACAGCTTATTAGCACGTTCGATTATTATCCCTTCGACAATTCCTGCCGTCGCTGGACTGTCGCGACGTTTCGTCCGTTCCACGTTTGACACGAATTGGAGGACTTCCGTTACCCTGTCTCCTCGTTGAACAGAGCTTCGACCACGGCTGGCGAAGTATAACGTCCTCGAAGGACACCTCTGTCCTTGTTCCTCAGCCTCTAGGTTTCTTTCTTTTAAAAACTAGAATTCTCGTTCTTGTATGCAATTGTACCACTCCCTCTCTATTTTCGGTTATCTATTTATTTGTTCTCTGAATATGTCAGCAACAACGACAGAGGTATCTCGAGGATCGTTTTCACCTTCCGATGCACGCGTTCCGCACCCATGTATGATCGCGAGTAGGTAAAACTTACGGTTATGGCTGGCCTGGCGGAGAACACGGTTTTTCACCTTCGCCCAGGTCCTTAGCGCGTACAAAGAGGTATTTCTCGTTTCTTCCTTCATCTTTATTTCGTTTGTTCTCCTCCGTTTCATTCACCTTGGAACTATATTTATCTATCGTATCTATGGAAGTGTCCGTTTTTCTCGTTCGTTAACACGCCTAGAACGTCGGTTAACGTTAACCTTGCCTCTAATGTGACAGGAGTTCACGAGACACGACATCGCATATCTTTCTCCCCCTTTAAATGACACTAGAGTACACTGACCGAGTTTCGTCTCCATCGACGATCCTTCCACCGATCGTGACCTATCGTTTCTTTTTTTTCTTTCTTTTCTTTTCTTTCCTTTCCCCTCTAGTTTTAGTTTGTTTGTTTAGTTTGCTTAAGTAGTGCCTGCCTATTAACGCATTGTATTCGCGCGACCGTAAAATACTTTCCTACCGTACCGTTACAGCCTTCGTTAAGGTAACTTTAGTTGAATCGGCTGGGCATCGTCCTATGGTGGCCTGAGCCGCGTCGGGTTGTGCCATAAATGCGCTGCATTCTGAGCGCCAGTGTCGCTATTGCTCGGAGGCAATTGCTGCTGGTTGAAGTCTTGGACCTGCGATGAAACGCTGTTTGACTGCTGTTGTTGCTGCTGCTGCGATTGTTGTTGTGGTGGTAGTGGTGGTTGTTGTTGCTGCTGCTGCTGTTGGTTGGATTGTTGAGACTGCTGCACCTTCGATTGTTGTTGGACAGGCCTCTTAGATTCCTGCCCCGTTGAATCGGGCGAGGGTACCGGCCTGTGGGATTTCATGTGCGCGCTTCTGCTTTTCACTTTGTTGAAAACTCTGCAAGACAGATCGACCGTTTCTATTAGTCGGGCGATTCCCTGACGTTGGAAGCTGGGCTTCGATCGTGTAGATATGTGTTAGGCGAACACGATGCTTTGGATCGGTACGTAGCATACAGACTATGCGAGTGAATGTAACTGGAGCTATCGAGGCTAATGTCGTGTTAGGCGAACACGATGCTTTGGATCGGTACGTAGCATACAGACTATGCGAGTGAATGTAACTGGAGCTATCGAGGCTAATGTCGAAACTTAAAAGTAGATTGTCAATTTTATGCTAACAGTTGGAATAGACGTTCAATTGCAGAATTTTAAACGAGACTATGGGGAATTGGATAAATCGTCGAATAATGATAGTAATACAATTACTTGTTTATTTATTAACTAGATTACGGATGTTTATGCATTTATGGGAAATTTAAGGTTGCAAAAATACAAATATACAAAATATCAAAAGCATAATGATAAAAATATAAAATACATCTCTGTTTAGATTTTTTACAATTAAATTTATGAAANTTTTTTTTTTTTTTTTTTTTTTTTTGGTTTAGATTAGAGATTGGAGACTTACTTCCCGCAAATCTTGCAGGGGTAGTGAAGTGGGGTGGGCACGGGTAGTTGTTGCTCAGAACTAGTGTGAGTTTGTGAGTTGGTGTTGACTGTGGCGTGGCCGGTATTGCCGGTTTGGGCGGTTTGGGTGCTTCCGGCCATCGTTACTGTTACACTTCCGCTAAAGCTCTGACAACACAAAGAAACACAAAGCCAAAATAAACAACACAAACAAACAACAACGATGTACGACGACGACGACGACGACGGTGGCGACGACGACGACGACGACGATGAACAGAGATAAGTAAACGCAGAGAAAACGTGTTGTATTTTTTTTTGTTTTTTTTTTTTTGTTTTCACGGCAACGCACAACGCGCTCGTACCTTGTGAGAAGAAAGCGTGAGAGAAAAGTAGAAACGACAGGTCCAACAACAAGTCACATGCGACACTTAAAACGTTCACGCGGTTATCGTCTACGCGTGTCGAATGGTCACGCGCTGTACGTATGTATCGAGCACAAATCGATCGTATGCTTTCTGCTTGTATGTTCGAATTTTCGATCGAGGAGTTTTGCATTTTTCAAATTTTAGGTATTTCTGGATATTTTTCTAACTCGTAAGTGATAAGGTTTTCTTTTTTTTTTGGAAAATCTAGGAATTTTTATTTGGAACAAAATTTTTTGAGCTTAATTAACATACGATCGTTTCTTGTAAATTCCTGAAGAATTCAGTTCATGTGACAAAATTACCACCATATCGATTACGAGTTATAAAGATATTGTTTCATGCATGGATTTTATTGAAAATTAATTTTTCAACCTGCACGATCTTAATCTTGATATATATATTTTTAAAATATAATATTTAATTCTTCCATAGACAATATTTAGAAATATCTGACGCAGATAGTTTGAACGATTCAGCTCGATACTTGACGAATGGTTAGTTGGATAACTTGAGTTCAATGGAAGATATACATTAATAGTCTCGAAATAATCGTCTAGACATTTAACGATCGATCTATGCTTGTTATTAACAAAAACAAAAAAAAAAGATACATAAATATATATATAAAGAAGAATTTTCAAATGCTCGACATTATATCATATATGTATATTCCTAATTATAAAAAGAAGCGATGACATTAAGTTATATTCAGCAGCTAACAAACTCTTTGTCATTCTATTGTTTCGTCCCCTGACAAGTAAGATCGTAGTATTCGTTATCGTTTGGAATTATTCGGCTTTCGTTGTGAAGCTTGTAGGTAAAAGATAAAATACATATAGAGAGCGATAGGGATGATGGTACTCACATCGGGGCAGTCGTATGCGAATAATCTCAGCTCTCCGTCGCTAGTAGTTAGAGTGGCCGAGCTCTCTCTCTCATTTGTCTGTAACTGAACAAGAAATTCCAAGAGAATTTTAAAGGGCAACTCCAATGAATAAACAGTGTTCTCGAAACTTCGTAATTACTACAAGGAAATTTCTACGATATTAAAACTTTCAATTTTTACAATAGATTCATAAATTAATAATTTTCTATACAGTTTCAAATGGAACATTCTTTGCCTTTCCATTTAATAATTCCATTATGTAAGGAGAGTAATGTTTGAAATCACTTTTTGAACAAGTGTTTCGAAATTAAACTTGCAGTTTCGACGAGCACAAATATAACGTGATATATTTTTAATGTGATAACTGTGCAAATGCAATTTTTTTGCAAAAAATGCAAATTTTGACGACTTTTAGAAACTAAAAGAAAAATTTACTGATTCAGGATGATGACGAGTGCCGTACTTCGTTTATCTTAATTTCACGCAAACGCAGTCTTCAACGCAAAACGGGTGTATTTTAATTTCAACTCACCAGAGTGCGATGAAGAATCGATTTGTCCTCGCTGAAGTCCATCTCAGTGACCGACGCGATGGCGTCGCGTAGCTCCCTAGTGTCCTTGCAATCCTTGCTCTCTGTCTTAATCTTTGGTTTACCGTGACGAACACGCAGCCGCCTGTACTCGTCCGGGCAGAGCCTCTTCCACAGGTAATAGAATTGCACGCACTGTTTCGCGGACTTGCCACCGACGTCTCGCGAGATCGCTGAGAAATCCTTGTTGTATTTCAACAGGCCCTGATAGAATGCGTCCATTTCCTGCGACGTCCACCGGTCAGATTCGTGGCACTCGTAACTCAGCAGCGGATGTTCCGCTGGCAACGGAGGCGTTGGTCTCATCAGTTTCAGCATCGCTTCCTACGAACGGACGACGAAATCACGATTGGCACTTGATTGAGGAAAGAATTTTGATAAAAGAGGAATCCTAGCTTCCTTGAACTGGAATGATTTTCCCATGTATCGTAAAATTGAAGTTACTTTAGCTCGAAAAAGTTTCGTAACAGGATTTTGTTGAGAAGTTGAAAAATAATTATATATTAGTAATGTTAAAACATACGAGAGAAAGTATACTTTAAAGCAGGAAAAATGAAAAAAATGTTTAAAAAATAAAACCTTTAGACGTTGCTCAGAAACTTAAAAATTAAAAAAAAAAAGAGAGAAAAAATATGAAACATGGAATATAAGCAATGAAAATGGTTTTGTATATACATAATAGATAGCACAGAAGGAATGGTTGCAGTTCGAGAAAAATACAGATGATTTATGCGTACAAACAGCTTCGGCGTATGAAGGTATTTAATGAAAAGTAAAAAAAAGACTGTTGTTAGAAACTTGTATATATTAGATATTCTTTTTGTTTCCCAATCAACGTGATGTATTATTCGAAAGAAGAAAAGCGGAATATAGCATAATAGGGCGTGAAGGAATTAAACTAAAAGAATCGTACATGAATGTTTCCTTTGCACATGTGCAGCAGATGAAGCGCGTATTCTTTGTTCCTTCCTCCANAAAAAAAAAATTTTTTTTTTTTTTTTTTTTTTTTTTTTTTTGTTTCAGATACAATTTGCTCGCGTGGAAACAACCCGTTCTCCGGCGCGAAAGCACAAACGAAATGCAATTTACAAATGTATTTGTAGCGTGACGATATCGCGAACGTTTTACGTATTATCCTCGTGTGTTTTATTACAGTCTACGCTCATGGATAAATTAATCTACTTATTCTTTTGATGCCGATTCTGCGCGATACCGTATAGAAACACATTGGAGAACGTTGATCAACGAATGTCGATTGTTTGCTACAGCCAGAGAAAATTAAGTTTCGTTCCATGGAATAACAATTATTACGACGTATATTTTTACGAAATTATTGCTTTCTGATTATGTTCTTTTTTACTGATTTGAAATGGATTATAAAGTCACAAATATATTTAGAACTGTATCATTAATAACCTGGGACACGACAATTTTAGCACGTAAGTTTTTTCAATTTTACAATCAACGAACACGAGAAAGTAATTATTTTGTAATCTGATGAAATATGTTTTCTATAAATACGGAGTCACAGTTCTATATACAAAGTCTCAATATACACTGTACAATCGTCTGAAAATTATTACTTCCTTCTCATTTTCAATACATATATACAAGCCGGAGATAGAATCAGACCAGAATCTAACAAATCAGCGACTCAGAAGCGAGAACAGTAATGAAAATTCTCAATTTGAGAAGAATCGTGGACAAAATAGAACTTCAATAAAAAAAAAAGGCAAAAGGTACGCCAAAATCCAATCAAAAAGTTCCAATCGAAAATCCCAATTGTTACACTTACGTTCGTTATCCGTCAGCAAGTTATTTATACCAGGATCCCAGAGCAGGTGATCAGCCTCAGGTTCGCCTTTTCCTCTATCTCCGTCGCTGCCGATCGGCGGTATCGTTGCCTGGTACCTCGTCCCGATGTTGATTCTCGGCGGAGGTCCGTCGTTCCCTTGAGAATCGTCCGAGCTAAAGTCAGAGTCCCTCTCGTACTGATGTAGCCTGGCGTACAGCCCTGGCCCAGGTCTGGAAGGGTCCAAAATCGGCGGAGGTGTGTAGCTACTGTCCCAATGTCGGTCACAGGCCTTCCTCAATCTCGACGGGTACGAGTGCGATGCGTTCGCGTACAATCCACCGTCCATGCGAGGCCTCTTTCTACACTGTCTGACAGGGCTGCCAGTCGGCACGTTGCTAGGATTGAGGAAAACATCCTCGTCGAGAAGCTCCTCCTTGATCTGTTCCACCGGGATGGGCAAGCTTCCGCTGATCGTTTTCTGTCTCATGTTGTTGCTCTTGGCCACGTTCGTCTGTATGAGAAACTTGGTCGGGTTGACCACTTGCTGCTGATTGAACTGGCCAGCGTTGTACTGATGATTCGTCTGCACGTTTAGGCCGAGGTTCACGGTGACAGGCTCTACTTTCGGTGTGGCCAGCCGCATCTCCTTCTTGAAGGTCAGTGCCGGGCTCAGAGAGCCCGTCTGCACCAGCACGTTCGTCTTTTGCAGTCCGGCTGTCTGGATGAGCTTGAACTCACCGTTGTTGTCCACGACGATGCCAGCCAGGCTACCGTTGCCCAGTCCGAAGTCGACCAAGTTCTGGCTGGTGATGAACTTGTACGATTGGAACTCGAACCGTCTGCGACTGGCTGTCGTGAAGTCCTTGGGTGTGGACGAGAGCAGCGGATCCTCCGAATTTGGCATCATTTGATTTTGGAGCGCGTGATGCGGTGACACGGGAAAGCTGGTGCCGGTGAACGACACTGGTCCCGGTGACGAGACCGACGACGGTGGCAACGAGGACAGCGGCGATGGTGCTGGAGTCGCCGACAAGGGGCTTGGCAGTGGCGAGTGCGGATTCGGCGAACCGGATCCGTAGAGGTCGGCGTCTGCCTCGGATTCGCCTGGCAATACTTCGCTCAGAGCTTCCTCCACCGCTGCCGCGGAGGACATCGGGGTCGCGTAGAAAGCCGCTGACAGAGGCGACGAGACCTGTCTCACGCTTTCTGGATCCTCCTGAGGACTCAACAGGGGGAAGCTTCCGGTTAGGAGACCCTCTTGGCTAGCTGGCGGCGTTGGATATGTGAAGCTTGGACTGTCGTGTCTCGTCAGAGGCGACGACAACGGAGACTGCGTTGGCAAGGTGTGCGGGCTCTCTGTGTATTGGGCACCGTAGGTACTGAACTCGGCTAGCGAGTCCGGTAACGGGGAATTGACCAGTGCTTGCAGGTCTGGGTTCACCGTGTGCTGAGATGGATATCGATCCTCCAGGGTGATGTCCTGCAATTGCTCGGCTGGCTGTTCTTGCAGTAGACTCGCTGTCTGAAACTGAACAGATTGGCGTTTGATTATTTTTTTCTGCGTACAATCGTAGATGATTATTAAACATTTTTTCATCTACTTGACTCTCTTTATAGATTATAATACTCTGTTTAATTTTTTAGTACGAATGCTATCTTCTGATAAAATCTGCGCTCATAGTTCCGTACATTATATATCTAACTTATATATCATTATAACATTATATATCACCATCTAACAATTCTATATCAATAAAAATGTGTTACACGATCGTTGGGTGTATCATGACCATTAGATTNACATACCGAATGTAAAATAAACACATTTAAAAAAAAAAAAAAAAAAAAAAACATTTGATTGCACCACGATAGTCAATAAAGAAACTTACACTCGTTCCTCATCGATCGTTTCGATCAATTAATCGCGGAAACACGGAAAGTCGTATTCGAAAAAAAAAAAAATTGCCTCGAGTTTCACGTGGGATGATATCGATCCTCATCCTAGAAGCTCTCGTCAAAAATTGAATTTGTTAAGGGACTGAGGGGGGAAGGTGTGGTGGAATAAAGGTGTTCCAATGGCATGTCGATGGATGTAGCCATTACGTTAGAATTCTTGCTATCCATAGGTTAGACGTCAACAGTCTGACAACAGGACAGAGAGAGAGAAAGAGAGAGACGTGATGAAGCTAGAGACAAACAGGGAGAACAGACAGCAAGATATTCGATGAATAGGTAGAGAACACAGGCGGATACGGTGCTTTTCAAACAGCACAAAGCGTCGTCGAGGTCGTTCTCGGTGTAGTTGGTGCCAACTACTTAGATAATTCGCCTTATTAAATTCTGTGTTCGAAGAGAGAGAGAGAGAGAGAGAGAGAGAGAGAGACACGTTGCCCCGTCACGTAATTGAAACTAAAGCGTTTTCGACTCTTGACGCGGAACGAAGTACGCGACGCTGGGACTAATTAGCCCGTCAAAGGGTCTTGGATACATAATTCTTGGCACAAGCGACGAAAACGCGGACCCCAGCGTCCGTTCACGCGTCACCGCCTTTACCGATCTTTTTGCGCTGCCTTATTCGACGAAAATTGTGTCTGCGAGCCATTTTAAGGAAGAATGGAAGTGGATGTTTTGATAATTGAGTTCGAGGGGAGAGTTTTGGATTAGTGCGAGATGAGTGAAATTTGAGACTTCGAGGGTTCGCGCGTTGTATCACTCACGTTCACTTTTATTTCCACGTCTGTTTAATAGCAATTCAGGAACGTTGTGATTACTATAAAGTCGCTACGAAGTTGTATGATTCTGGAATTTTGAGACACTGTTCTAGTTGGTAAATCTCTACGAGATGCAGTTGTATAAATGTCTTGCAGTTTTCTTGGATTATTGGTCTTCTTGAAATCATATAGTCTTCGAAGGAATCACAGAGTTCAGAGAAATAGTGATATCAAAATGAAAATAATCACTCACTTGAAGAGAATCTAATTGAGTAGCGTGAAGCAGAACGCTGTCAGGAACTGCGGTGACCTGTTGGAACACCTCATCTTGAAGACTCGGGCTAAAATAACCACCGTCCTCAGAGTAACCCGTCATTGAGAAACTGTCTGTAACTGCAGGCTGAGCTTGAGGTTGATTATTTTGTTGCTGTTGTTGCTGTTGCTGCTGCTGCTGTGCTTGTTGTTGCTGCTGCTGTTGCTGTTGTTGCTGCTGTTGATTGGTCGTCGATTGAACCGACGTCTGATACGTCAGATGCAATCGTTGCCCGGGATCGGAAGTCGTTCTCTTCACAGCCATTTTGGTGGTACCCTGGAAGATTAATGATTCAACTTCTCATTACGAAGTCAAACTTCTAAATTATAAATTTTTATATTGGAGAATATAAAAATATGTGTGGGAGAAATTTAGTGTAAAAGATCGAGAAATGTTTTATGAATTTATTAACACACTTGCGACAAAGGAGGGAAATTGACAGCAGAGATTGAGACACGTGACTCTCTGAAATTCCTTGTTCATCTGTTCCTTTTGTGAAATATAAATAAATCATGTTGTTATTTTTAGTAATCCGAAATATATTGGACCTCCATAAAAAATATTATCCATCCGAGAAACGTTTGAAAAATAAAATAAAAACGTAGAGAGAATAAAAATGCACCTTCAGGATCATGTCGGCAAGCGCCTGCGCCTGAGCCTGTGTCTGTGCTTCTTGCAGCTGCTTCTGCACGGTCGCGTGCCCGGAAACGGTGACATTCGGCTGCCGGAAGTGTTCGCCATCCGAAAGTCTGCGGACTTTCTCCGCGGAGGCAAGTGGAGGCGGTGCTGGCACCGCGAAGCTCGTTTTACCGGAAATCTGCGACGCGCTGTCAGCTTGGGTGGTAAAAACCGTCGCGTTCGTGCGAGCCTGCTGATTCGTGCTCGTATCTGCTGCTGAAATAACAAAGAATAATTCTCTCGTAGTTTGTATTTCTATTTGGATACGTTCGACGCAATAATAATTTTTGTTGAAAAAAATTTTCTCGTTATGCAAAGTCAATACTTTAACTGTTTGTCTTGTTCGTATTTCAATTACTGTCCTGTTGGTATATAATTTGCGATACTGCATTATATTTTGGTCATTTTCAAACACCGATGTTTACTTTGTCTGTATTTTTTTTTTTTATCAAGTTAGCGTGGAATAAAAATGTAACGTTATCTTCTCCTCGTACTTTCAACGGTTAAATTGAAATCCCGCGTGATTCATTATTTGAAGTGTAAATTAATATGAATGGTTATTAATCGAACTAATAAAACGTGAATTGTATCGGATTTCCTAACATTTATTCGTTTTATATAAATATACAATTTTTACGCTGAAATCAAATTTCTCCAGCAATTCCTCTTTTTTTTTTTTTATTTTATGTTACAAGCGAATTAATTTTAATATCGTTGAAACGTAAATTCGGACTATTAGTTTTGCAAATTTTTAAATGCAACACAGTGTGTATCAAGTATTTAAATGACTTTATATTTTAAATTAATATCCGTGGGGCTAAAAGAAAGAAAACCAAATTTTTTGGGATTAAAATTGTCTATCGAAGTACAATTTCGATTACATTAATAAATAACTACCCATAGCTAAGAGACATTTTAATAAATTTCAATTCAGATAAACCTGCTATTTATCATCGTAGTTTGATCTCTTGAAGGGCGGTGGGTTCGTTTGCTTGTGACGCGCGCAAATTTTCGTCGATAAAACGTGAAATCAAGACGTACAGTTGTCAAAATGAAATCGTATCTTTCAGACTGGACGAACGAACGTTATTTTATTATTTGATTACGTGCTGTTTTAAAATACAGATTTCAAAACACTTGATTAAAACTTGATTGATAAAACTTGATGATCTGTTTCCAATTAAATATATTTTTGACGAATAGATAAATTTAATTATGAAATGATCGTTTTCAAACGATCCAAGGATTTTTTTTAATTTTTATCTTTTATCTTTTACTCAGTTATACGACGTACACTCAGAAAAATTATGCTAAACGCATTTTCTCTACGATCAATTATGAGCTGAAATAACGAGAAGAAACTTGAGTGAATTTACCTGGTAGCTGTGCAAGATTAAAAATTCATTCAAGAATATTTCTCTTTCTTAAAACGAATGTTTAAATCTGATTTCATTACGTCAAGTAGTTGATAGCAATGATTGAAATCGATCGTTTGCAGATTACAAGAATCTTTAGAAATTCGAAGTCGAATAAAATAAAAAAATCAGTAGAGCGTGTCAATATATGGCCAGATCTGTATAGAACACACGCAGGTGGGAATTTATTAAAATCAATTTAAATTTTTTAAAATTTATTAAGATTTATTAGTTATTTATTTATTATAATTTAAGATTTATTAAAATCAATTTAAATTTTTCAAACTAAATACATATAGAAAATTGCTCGCAAGTAGAATATATCGATACATGGCCAGACGTGAGGTAACGAACAGTAATGTAGTTCTACAGTTTTGCTAAAACGTTTCTAAACGTTTATTAAAACTTTGAAACTTCGGAACCGTACCGCACACGGAAAATGATTTGTAAGTAAAATATACCGATGCATGATCAGACAGAATAGAACGAACGTTGCGAGAACGAACAGACATAGAAGAATTTTGCATAAATAACGGCTTAATAGCAGATAACGTCGCTGATCCCCTTCTTGCGCACGGTTTCTTTCTTTGTCGAGATCTTTTTAAACGACTAATTGAAGGAACGGGGAGGAAGAAAACGAGGGGAGAAGATCAGTGAATGCAGCGGAACGGCCCGTCTTTTCTGGCTCGTCTCTCGGAGCCGTACACATTCTCCCTTATAATGACGTTAATATGAATTAATCGTACTGCCAGTTAAACGGACGTACTTTGCCGAAGCGTTTCAGTTTATGGGGAATAAATTATGAGAACTGCGATCTTCTTAAACGAGCGCTGATTCCGTCCATTTATGCGTTTCTTAATTCGCCCTTTCACAATCGTACGAGCTTGCAGGAGGGAACAATCTTTCGACGAAGCACGGGGGAAACTGTGTTTTCTCACCGTGTCTCTGGCAAAGGGAAGAACGTTCGTAGTTACTTGAAACTCGAAAGCGAATAAAAAGAAGGACGATATGTGTTTTCTTTCTCTTTTACGGTTGTTACATAATTCTAGAGATTTATCATATATACTTTCACATATTAGATAATATTCTATTTATATTAAAGAGAGAAAATAATATTAATACACGTTTGTTTCACATTAGTGAAAAATTAAACGACATGAATTAAAATATATTTTCCGAGTTACAAGCATCTTTTTTATTTCAACGCTTTAAATTTAAAGCTCGACAGCTTTTCATCGTTAGCGAGCAGAGAAAGAATTTTTGCTTTAGACGAATTAACCAGAAGGGATTCTTGTAATTAGAAAAATGAATTCTTGATTCGTTCATTGATTAATGATGAAACCAACATGTCGCATCGATATCATTTTCATTCTTTTTTAATGCGAAGTTTAATATTTATTGGCAGGTTCGATGTAAATGATTAAAAGTGTGGAATTATTTGGCAGGCAGAAATACGCGAACCGGTAGATGCATGTAATGTTCTTTAACAATGAATTGAACGAATAATAGCGAATATTAATAAGATAAATAGTTAGTAAAAACAAAGGAAATATGTAAGCAGGAATGTTACCATATTTTTATAAAAAATACGTTGTTTCAAAGTACGAGTTTTTCCACGTGGATAAATTGTAACTGTAAAACGTGGTACTTAATACTGAATTAATTGGACTAAAAATGTGTATTCACAAATTACCGATCCTTTTGTTTCAGAAAATATAAAAGTACTCGAAATAAAATCCGTTTCTCTGCAGGAGATTCGTTCGGTAGAATAACCCAGTAAATGGTCAGAAAATTAAGAAATAAAAATCTCATTATAGGAAATAAACGATTTCATGAGAAAATTAACATTTAACATTTAGAGTGTTTTAACGTATTAACGTTTAAAAAAAGGAAACATTTGGAAAGTTACTTGTTTTTAAATTAAATAATATAATTTTTCTCTATCGTAATCAAGTGTTACAATAAAATTGAGTTTCATAATGAATTCTTTTTGGAAATATGAATTTAGTCACCAAAGCTACAGAAATTAGATAAATATATAGATTAAGTTAACCGTGGTATACTGATTGTAATCGCAGCCATCATCATCTGTCAACACCAATAATAAACTATAGATTATCTACCGTACATATTCCACAATATGTACATTTCACAATCATACAGTTACATTCATATATTGTCATAATTTTAATTCAAGGTATTAAATCGCTCAAAAGTTTTTAGTACGTGTAATATTTCGACAGATGATTTTTTGAAGTTATTTTCTTGAAAATCTCGTTTCTAATAACGACTGTTTCAATGTGATTAATTAAAATAAGAAAAAATTGCTCTGTTGTAACACCATAGATTTTTCCAACAATTTTCATGCATGTACTTACAGGCAGTAGAGTAACCACGAAATTTATTAATAGAATAAATCAACGTATTATCAGACGATGAAAGCTACCGATAACCCGTATGCAATCTCACTCAATAACGAATTAACAAGCAGGAAACAATTTCTCCGTTATTTCCCCATCAATTTCCACATACTTACAAGTAGTAAAATTTATAACAACACAAGATCTATCAGTAGAATATATCAACATATTTTCAGACGATACACACATGCGTTATCCCCGTGAATAACGAATTAACAGGAAACAATTTCTCCCTCGTAACACCGTTCAGACTTTCCCCATCAATTTCTCAGGCGGCGATCAACATCGACAACCGATGCATCCACGAAGATACGACGCGAACGCTCGTTGAAAAATACGTTCCGCGACGGTGGGGGGAGGGGGAGCCGTCGTTTACGACGGCAACGAAATCCGACAGATATAAATGCGCGCGTATCCTAACCGAGGCGCGAGGAGGAAATGGCATCCATCGGGAGCGTGCCAGTTGCGTATCGCAAGAGAGCAAACTTTCTCGCGACGATTCCATGAATATCTGGCCGAAGCGTTGCGCTGTTCTGGCTTCGAGCCCGTGAATTTCACTAGCTCGCTCGGTTTTTTTTTTTCAACGCTGCATCGTTATCGTACACGCAAGAAATCGCGGCCGCGGTTGCTTTTTCTCCCCTCATTGTCGGCTCGCAGCGGTCCACGCCGCTAATAAATCAATCGAGAAGAAATTAATATCCGTCTTTGACTATCGCTTCACTTCCGATCCCCCTCCCCTCACCGCCAATCCAACCCTCCCCGGAGGGTAAATTGAAATCGTTGTAAACGCTTTTGTTCGGACGACGGAGATGGAAATTGTAGCGACGCTGACGGCAGAACGATCGATCTCCATGCAATTTGTCGTATATGCGTAGTAGCGGCAACGTTCCGATGAAATTTTTTTCTCTCCTTTTTCTTTTTCCTCCTCTGTTTTTCTTTTTTCGTTTCTTTTTTTTTTCTTTCCTTTTGTATAAAATGGAAACGCTGAACTATGGGACGACGATATTCGCGATTTTGGATTTTTGCTTTTGCTCTTGAGATTTGGAGATATTTCCAAATGTGGTATATTCTATACGTTGGCTTTGAACGATCCATTTTAAGATAAAAAATTTAATCTTTGGCATTCCACTGGTATAGTGGATAACGATAATGTGAGTATTTTCGTGCATTGTTTCTGCTGATAAAAAGTGGGAAGAGAACGATGGATACTGTATGAATGAATGCATAACTTTTTCTCTTGAAACAAAATTTACAATTTTTTTTTGTTTACAATTGAATGTAAAAATGTGTATGAATCGTATCATAAAAGTTTTTTGAGTACGGAGGACTACAGTGGATGCTATCTTTGGATCCATATTTCAACATTTTAGGTCATTTTACTTTACATTTTTATTTTACGTAAAATTGCCTATTCAGTACTCGAGACGATGTCTAGATCAAATACCAAGTTTATAGTACGTTATCTTCAAAAGATAACGTACCAACCAAAATGTTATTTTCAAACATGTATTTAAAGAATAATCAATATCAAAGAAAGAAGTGAAACAATATTCCAATCGAAATCAAATAATAAAAAAAAAAAAAATTAATCTCAACCAAAGCATAAACGTAATTCCTACTTTTCATTCATTTCGACGACATTTTATATATATATATATATATATATATATATATATATATATATATATATATATATATATATATATATATACGAAAATTACGCGGAACGTAATTTTCAGATAGATTCAACAATTTTTTCCACCGCGTTTTTAACGAACGCCTATACAAACGTGTATTTAGTCTCGCGATAAAGCTTACAGCGGCCGCGGTCCGGTCGATAAATCAATGTTTCATATTAACCCGCCGAAATTCACGCAACGGCCGACGGTAGTGCCCCGTTGCATTTTTCAGCCGGCCGCTTCTACACATAACGTTATGCGGACCGCAAATCCATTTGATGGCCGCGCATTTGTACGGTCACGTAACGACGTAAATCCGCGCGGGCGAAACCGCCAGGGATTTTTGCAAATTGCCAATCATTGATCGCGGTAAAAGCAGATTGTCCCC
>NIPQ01092212.1:19013-35394 GCA_002806875.1 Lepidotrigona ventralis hoosana | reverse complement strand
AAAAAAAAAAAAAAAAAAAAAAAAAGGACAGCGGTGTCTCTGGGTTTCTGTGTGTGCTGTGTCACAACGACGACGAATAAGGACGATACCCTTTAAAATTTGAAATCAAAGAGATCCGAAAGTCCCTCCTCCGTTCCTAACGCGAACGAATAGTCGTTTTCGGAGAGAGGCGGTTCCAGAGATAGCAGGTGCTCACCGAAATCGAGAATACTTAGATCTGCAACAAAAGACAGAGAAAATGCTGGGATTGTCCCGTCTCATCGAACATTTTCGCCTTCATAGTCTATTCCTTTTTTTCCATTTCATTTCTTTTTATTAGAACTTTCATTATTTTCCTTTGTAAAAGGCATTTAATTATCATCTAAATTATTTCTTGATTACTTGATACTTTTGACAAGATAGACAAGAATATTTATTATTTAAGTTGAACGTTCATTAGCGGGATTTAAACTGTTTACTGTTTTGTAATAAAAATTAAAAAAATTCGTTCACCTTTCAATCACCAATCATGTAATAAGTGAATCATGTATTTTATTGATTTCTTTATTTACTTTCGATAATATTAAAACTTTGTAGATTATTCATCACACTTATATAGTTTAATAATAAGTGAATAGACTGATGTTGTTATTATTATAAGCAGGCAAACGGTTAAATATAAAATTAAAAATAATTAATTTTTTAACAGTTCCCAATTTTTATTTAGATAATTATCACTAATAAAATATTACGTTCTAACAACATACTACATATAAAGATAAAGAGCAGAATAGGAAGAAAGTAATCTGTTCCAATAATAAGATGAATATCAAAAGAATAATTGAAACACACAGACAAGCCAATAATTATTTGATCTATGAAACGTACCTTCGCGAATTTGTTTGCTGTTTGAAACCGTTACCTAACTAGAACTCTGCCTGTGATGTGATTTCCATTTTGTTAACACACAAGTCACAGCCAGAGCTCCATCAGGGTACGGCGGCTATTCTCCATTGTCGAAAAAGTAGAAGACCAAGGAAAAAAAAGATAGCTCAAATCAGTGGTACTAGTGAAATAATGAAAAATAATGAAATTGTTGCTATCTTTCTTTTTTTTTGAAGAGGTTATTTTATTGTGAGGAATGTTACAGAATACATGAACGGCATGCATGACGTTTCTTTCAAGTATTTAAACAAAATTTGAATATCAAAATGACAAATTTGTTTATGCAGAAAAGAAACATATTTCAAATATGAAGTATAGAAATAATAAACTACATGGTGAAAATTTTTTTATTGAAAAATAAAATAAAATGAAATAAAATGAAACAAAACAAAATGAAGTGAAAAGTACAACTGTGTTAACAATAATTTAAAAAAAAATAAACGAGAAAAATAAAGACAGAAGTGAAAAAGAGATACTGATTAATTACAGCATAATAGAAAATTAATAACGATGATGATAGAAATTAATTATTACAATTAATAGAAAATTAATACTTTCTCAAAGTATTGTTTCAGTATCATTATAAATTACCATAAACATGTTAATATACATAACAAATTTAAGGAACTTGAAAAATGATGCAAGAAGATAAAAACAAGCTTAATATTTTTTAGATATTTATATTAATAGGTTCTGTTTATCTTCTTGCAATTATTAGCATGTGATGATAAAATGAAGCAAAACATTCAAAAGCGTGCGTGCGTGCAAAGAGGAACAGTGTAAAAAAAGAAATAATTATAAAAATTATAAAAAAAAGAATAGAAATTAACATTGCATACAAATGCATTAACTTTGCTTCGCTAAATCTCTTACTTACTGTAAAAAGCATTTACAAATTCGTTTAAAAAAAGAAACGAAGGAAAAATAAAGACTAAAATGTAAATCTTAACAAATCCTAATTTAAAAAATATGCGCGACCCTACCTGAAGTGCTAATTTGATCCTCCGTTTGGAGTTGGAATTTGCCACCACCCATTGGTCCATAATCGTCAGATTCACACAAAAGTGCGTCTCTCATGCCTGCTAAACTGGTAACTGTAGATATAACCGGTGTACCCGAACGTGTATTCAACGAACTCTCGAGAGAAGGTACTGGTTCAACCTGAACGCCGTTATCTCCGTTGGCTAACAGTTCAGGAGGCAGGCAAGGTATTTCGGATTCTTTTGACGAAGGCACAGGTTGCGTCGTCGTATAACCCGGATTGGGAGACGTTTTCACGGTAGGATCATCAGGGCACAGGAATACCTCTATCTCACCATGAGATGACCTCATGTGCATTTGAAGCTGTAAGCATACAAATAACTGATTAATTAAATGATCAAGAAATACTAAATTACAGACAAATTATTAAATTACACAGAAATACTTTGATTCTACTTTCAACAATAATTTTTATAATAGTAATCACCTTTTGTTGGCCAAGGTTATTGATAGGTTGTGGAACATGAAGTGTGGCTTCTGGCGGAGCTTTCACTGCCATTATAGCCTGGTCTTTGTACATTGGAACAGAACGTAAATCATGATACGTTACATAAGCGTATTGTCGGTCTGCGCATAGCTCTCTAAGATTTTTGTCAGCACCGTGAATCAATCGATCCAAAGTGTTTTCCTTAGCTTCTAAATCTGCTACTTCCCTTCTGAGATCAGCGATATCGTTCTTGTCATTTGGTAATTGACCACCTCTGCGAAATAAAACGATTAATTAAGAATAAATTATCTATCGATGAAATAGGAAAAGATTGGTATTTGATTCTTGATAAATAACGAATAACGTACTTCCATTGTATATTGTTTTTGCTTTTCTTTTCCAAAATACCTATGCCCTCCAATACATTCGTAATGTCGTATATACGACGTTTCTGTACCTCTAACTTTTCAGACGCTACGTTTAAATCTACAACACCGTCCTGACTGTTCTCGACTAAGTGTATGAACTTTTTTGTAAGTAAGCTCAGTGATGTATCATACCGCGTTCTCTCTACTGCTTTACCTGCAATCAAAGATAATGTTTCTTTTTCTTCAAGATTGATGCGAACGATAATATATCAAGAAAAAGAAATGAAATTTACTTTTTGTAGGAGTGTGGCCAGCTAGAGAACTTGATCCAGATCTCCTACGTTTACCTCTAGGAGCCTTAAAGGCAGATTGGCTAGGACCTGTGGTACCCATTTCCAAATTCAGTCTTCGTTTCACCGCCTGAACTGATATTTGCTATAAATAATAAGTAATATTGCAATATTAATTTTGTTATTACAGAATATTTTATTATTACAGAGTATATCATAATCAGATTAAATATTTGAGGAAATTCAAAAAGCAATTTTATTTATAACAAATAATTGACTTTTCAAATTATCGTTTAATAATATTTAAAATTTTATAGTATAGTACAAGAATAACATAACTGATTGAATGAATCTGTTCACCTGGAATTAATGTAAAAATTATGTCAATGTAAATATAGGTTTATTTACTTCAGTTCGTGGTGGTGGTTGTGTAGGTTTTCTTGTTACTTGATAACAAGGTGTTTGCCCATATTGGTGATCTTGAAGATGTGGACTTGGTGTTTCTTCAGCTACTTTTTGTGTTTGAACTTCATCTAAAGACCCATCGTCCAAAAACTCTGTTTTTACTAAAAGTAATTCATGTGTATATAAAATATATAGATGAATTAATTAAAAATAATGACTTGCAATTGATACATACGTAATTTAGTCTCTACCATATCAGGTGTGACGGGCCTGGCAGGATCTTCCAAGATCACTTGTCTCCTTACTCGAGGCATCTTTATTGTTTTTGAGAATCTACAAGTTATGACAAGACACATAAAATAATAAGTTTCCACAATATGAAGATCATTATGTAAAAGGTAAGTCATCATTATGTAAAAGGTAATAATCTTAAGATAAGTAATACTGAAAAAGGTAATTTGAATACTGAAAGTAAATATTAATTTCTTCAATCATTTTCAATGAAGAATTTTAAATATTACACAAACATTTAATATCATAGGATATAGGAAAATTATACCACAGTATGTTAGAAACTTCTGTATTTTATTAGAATAACTTTACTAAATATATGCTTTTAATAACAAACGACAAATAAGATTTATTATCCATCTAATATCAAACACTTTTATTTGTATTAAAATTAAGTTTCAATGGCAATTACAATTTGGGAAAAACAACTAGTCAGAAATTTCTTACATCATATAAAAACATTAATGTAAATTATACGGTATATATAATTTAAATGACGCATATTAAAGAAGACTGTTATCAAGAAAATATAAATATTTCTAAATATAATGTCCGTTTTTAAGAAAGTACACAATGAAATAATACCTAACACAAATATTTTATAAATTTTCTCATAAAATATACAAGATATTACAACAAGCTTATTAGCAAATACAAAACATTAACAAACACTTCTATACTATTTAAAAACTACCTTTTATTCTATAAGTTTAAATCACTAATTACATTCTATATTAATAAACTTTTTTTCTCAACATAATTATATATCTGTATATTTATTTATTAATAATTTATTCATAATGAAATGAATGTTAATAATGCTGATTATGACTTTTATAAGTATATTTCCTTGATTTTGTTACGTTAAATTGAGTCGAAGGTTTAAAGAAAACGTGTCATACAGTACACATCGTGTATGAAGGTTAATAAATGTATACAGTTTTGGCAGACGTATTTGATACTATTTGTCGCAAAAAATTATTTATTATTTGAAGATTATCTGCCTAGATATTCGTTAATGAAGATTAAAAGTGCAAAAAAAGAATTGATCGAATAATATGAAATGCAACATCTTAACATATTAGTACCTTGTTAACCTTGTTTGTAGTATATGCTTTATCAAAAATATACCATTTATATATGAAAATTATTGACAGCGAGATGTACGAATCCGATAAAAATTTCTATCGATCGTTGTCCCTTCATTCTCGAGTTTTTGTCAGTGCCATCCATTTGTGAGTATATTTTATTCGGTCGCGATAACACATTTAAGGAGAAATGACTGTTTAGATGCATATCAAAGAACAGACAACATAGGGGAAAAAGGTTTTTGTTCTTGAATCAAGCAACATTGGCAGATTCTAATAATAGAACTCGTGTTCCAAAGGATTTCGCATCTGTTTTCACGAAGGAAATGACAAACTTTCATGTTACAATAAAAAAAAATGATAGAAAATATACGGGCAATGGTAAGAATTAATTCTATCACAGTACAATCAATACGACATTTACATAAATGTTTAACTGATCTATTCGATGTAATTTTTTTATATCATTCTTTATTTGTTTTTGACTGACTTTTATGATAAAATATTTTATTTATTATATATTTGAATTATATCTGATGGTAATATTTTGGAGAAAATAATGACGTTTCAAATATAAAACAATTTAAATATTTAGAATCTAATGGTACATAAAAATAATCTGTTCTATGAAAAAAAAAAAAAAAAAAAAAAAAAAAAAAAAAAAAAAAAAAAAAAAAAAAAAAAAAAAAAANCAATTCTGCAAGTACTGAATATCTGGTGAAACCTACAGATCAATTTCTGTTGTATTTTAATGCGAGTGTACAGCAGCTGCAAAGATCGAGAAAAAATAAATACAAAAACAAAAAGAAACTGAAACAAACATGTGACTTGTGATTTTTTTAGGCATTTCCTGTAATTTTTATAGAAACGATAAGATTATACTATTCAGCAACATCGGGAATTAATAAGATTCAATCACTTTGATAAACAATTATATTATTGTTTAAAATAAATATCAAAAATAATCTTAATCATAAGCAAATGATGCGTATATTATTTATTCGAAACGTTATCATATAAAATATTACTAATTCGAGAGAAATCTAAATTTCGCTTTTTGAATAATCACATTTGAAATACTATTTCTCGATTAATTTCCAATGCCTCAACTAAAAAAAAAAAAAATTCCCTAGAGTTATTCCCTTCCATTATCTATTTATTCCGATTCTACGACACGATGTTTCATCGCGTGGAAACCGATGACCACCGTTTCGCGGAAACAAAATAGCCGCGAAAAAAAAAAAAAGGAGGAGAAAATCGTTCTTCAGGCCCCCGTTTTCAAAAGACTCGTTACGCGCCTGAGCAGAGTGAGAGACCCACGATACAGACGCGTACGAGAATTTTCGAAAAAAAGATCAAGCGTCCCGAGAACACGAGGCAGCGTTCCGGGTGTGGTTTAAAGAGGCACGCCGCAGGATCGTCGTGTTACAGCAGCCTTGCGTTGTAAGCAGTTTTAGAAGCAAACTCCCGGTCGAACTGCGTGGTTGTCTCGTTTTCGCCTGTTTGGCCGAGTACACACCGTACCACACCGTACACAACGCAAACGATCGCGAGGCCAATAGCACAGTAAAGCGCATTCGAAAGTTGGGAGCAATGCACGGTGAGGAGGCATTGATTGGTAGGATGTTATCTCAAAGATAAAACCGGACTAGTGTAACTCGCGTCAACGGCATTGGATGTAGAACTAGCCTAGAGCCCATCGATTGGTAGGAGCGTGCTCTTTAAAAGACTAGACGTAACGTCTGTTCACAAACGATCCACGCGAACGACCTTTAAGGAAGTAATAACTGCAATAAACCGAATACCTTCGTTTGATGCAACAGTTACTTTTTTCCCTTAAATCTTTTTGTCTTTCTTTTCTTTTTCTTTTTTTTTCGCAAATTTATGGAATATGGAAATCCGAAAAGTGTGCAGTGCATCAGAGATAAGAAATATAGTAGAAGCTTCGAATGGATATTGTACAGATAAATAGGCATGCCCCATGTGTACAAGGTTTCAGACCCCAGATGTTAGTGACGAACCTTGCTGTCCCCCCTTTTTTTTTTTTTTTTTTTTNCGCTCGTGGAAATCGCACAGGTCGCAAGGTCTCTATCAACAGAACCCGAATAATCGTTCTCTTTCTTTTATCATTTTGCAGTGATAAAAAAACCGTATATGCATCACAATGGATCTGATCTTACAGATTGTTCGTACAGAGTGATCGCAATCAGCTGTTAACGTCGATCGAAGGTTCAGAAGTTGTTTTCATTTCATTTTTTGTTCGTTTTTTTTTTCCTTCTAGTGTATTCGAAATAACCACGTGAAATGTTCGACCACGGCCAAAACAACAAACTTATTGCGAATTTTATTGAACACAGATAATGCGTGTTTGCGATATAAATCCGCACGCCACGCACCGAAGCGGCCATGCATACGAGAGCGAGCGGACAACGAGGGAGCGCGATTATGCGAGCGCGCGCACACACACCACACGGATACGCACACATAGAAACGGCACGATTCGCACGCAATACATAGAGCCGTTTAAAGAGCCAAGCCGGGACTAGAGTATCCCTAGTTAGGCGTGCTACCGGCACGGTCATGAGGAAACCTAGAATCAGTGCACGCTTTCGCGGTTGATCGTAAGAAATGCCAGCGACTTTCGACGCACTAAATCGGTTGCGCCCGAAATAACGGGCCATTCTTTTCTTTTCTTTCCTTTCTTTTTCTTTTCTTCCCTCTCATTTCTTTTCTCTTTTCATTCGTTTCTTTCAGCTTATGCGCTCCAGTAAACATATCTTTCATACACGATAGAGACTGCGATAGAAAAAAAGGCACGTTGTAAAACACACTCTCGGCTTCTTGGATGGGAACCCGGAGTGCGATGTTCCGAAACAACTCTTACTATTTCCCCTAGACAAAGAAGTTTTTCTCTCGATCGGGGTCAAAATAAATGAATACATGTTGCAAGAAAATTGATTGTACGCGTGTTTATTTTCACTTACTTGGCTCTTAAGCGTGCGGTAGAAACTGCACAGTATTTTGAGACGGAGGCCCACGCTCTCTTCCGGGAGGTTCAGCCAGCACACGGCGCGGCGCGTGTCACAGCACCGACCAGCGAGGCATATCCGTGCCTCCTCAATGGCAAATACGTTGCCGCCGTGGTCGTGATCGTTGTTATCGCGTTGTCGATATTTCTAGGTGCAGTATTCACTTAGGCCTGTCGATGACAGAACAGAGAAATGTGCTCTGCTCGTCTCTAGGAGTCTAGACCAGACGACGAACCTTCTCTCCTAACCCGGTCTCTCCCGAGGCTAACCCGTCCACGTAATGTTTCTGTTACTTTTTTTTTTTCCGCTTTGATATATCATATACACACTTCGTACATACGATTTACTACTCCCTCGTCCTCACTCGTTTTCTCTCCCTCTGTCCTTTCTTAGCTTACAAACTGTTGTCCTCGTCGTAGTCGTAGTAGTTGCGTGGCCTTTATTTCTCTCTCGTTCTCTCTCTCTCTCTTTCTTTCTCTCTCTCTTTCACTCTCTCTCTCTCTCTCTCTCTATTCCTTTCTCCCTCTTTCTTTTTCACGCTTGTTTTTCTATATATTTGTTTCGCTCTGCCTCTCTACCGCACTGGTGCGGTATCCATTTTCTGCAGGGCCGATCTCGGCAATGGGACGACAGCCCAAGCACCAGCAGCAGCAGCAGCAGCAGCAGATTGGGGACCCGAAATAATCGCGCGTTAAGGGCCGAAACTGTACGTGCGTTCGCTGTGTTTTCAACTTCCAAGAAATGTACTGGCTCTAAAGTTCACGATATGCCCCGCCTCGACATGATCAGTCGAGCCACCGACGAGAAAACGAACCTTTTCCGTCGGGGTGTCGCGCGCACACACGAGGCCGGCTCGTGAGCTGGGCGATTGGATGAACGGGGCTGGCTGGCGCGCTGGCAACTGGCTCGGGCTACGAGGCAGATAGAGCCGTCTGTACCGGTAGTAGTAATACCGAACCTCGTGTCCGTGCGCTCTACTGCGCTCTCACCAATACGCGTATTAAGGTGGTAGTGGGCTTCCACTACTGACTCAATATGTTCTTGAACGTGCCTCTGCCATGGTGTTCGTACGTGCTTAGGCGCCTGTCATGTGTCGGTGCGTTCGTGGACGCGCGCCTATAACGTACCGGCGCACCGGCCATCTGCTGGTCGCACACAGGAGTCAAATACGCGCGCCAAAACCGTCACTTCGCTTTTTTCCGTCCGTAACTACCGCGCCGCCAGCAATAGCAGATATCCAAAAAAGTTCCTAGATCGTGACACCTTTTCTCAATTCTTCACAGAATTTACACTGATCCACTCGTTTCTATCTGTCTCTTGGTACTGTTCATACTGCCATGATCTTCCAGGCATTCGCGATAACGTTTGTTTATATTCGTTAAAGTTTGATGTTCCACGATAGGTACATGATGTCACGCTTTTCCGTTACAGAATGTCGCCGATGTTGATCGAGAAACAGACCGTGGAAGATCAGAAATTCACGAGTTGCACGATCTTTTCACGGAGATAAAGAACATACGCGCCAAAACTGTCCCTCCTGTTTTCCACGAAACTGCCACGCAAGCTCCGGCATGTAGGTGAAAAATCCCTATGTCGCGACTTTCTCGGAACACGTTCGAGTTTGATGTATCGGTTATTTGTATTTGACAGCTTAAAATGTCACGATATATCGTCCTTACAGATTATTACTGTCCCAGTCCGCCATGGTCAGGGGTGTGCGCTTTCGAAACCGACCACGCTTGATGTTGGCATTGAGTCCCTTTAACATGGGCCTTATCGCGAAGAAAAGGGGGCAAGAATTAAACGAACGATTAACACACACCCGTATTATGTAATTTTTGAAACTCTTTGATTCTCTTTTCTCGAGCACACACACTTCTGAAGATTGGGAGGATCCCACTCCCTGTCGTTTCTTGCCCGAAACTAAGCGGGCGGTCGTCGCTTCCTTCACGATGGAGGGGTGTTGGATGCCAGGGCCGTACCGTTTCGCACGTGCAGAAGTATGCTTGATTTTCTTTCGCATTTTTTCTGCACGAGTTTTCGCAGTTCTCAACATCAATCGATGGCTCACATTCGTATTTCCTTTCAATTACAATTTCATTACAATTCACGAGTTAATCTTTCTATATTTTTCGCAACGAATTTTCACTAACACGAAACATAAAAAAATATCTTTATTATACATTTATAAAAGTATACAAACATTCGTATATGATACTTGTCATATCTCTCTCGCATTTAAAAGTCATTGTTAACAGGTTTCGACAATAATCGAACAGCTGTTAGCAGAACAAACACAATATATAAACAAATTAGAGACGTTTAATGTTTATGTTACTCAAGTAAATTGTGTACAGTTATATATATTTATGGCGATATGAAATCGTTCTTGATCGATATCGGTATCTTCGATAAGAGAGCAGGATCCCTTGACGCATTTGTACGTACCTGAGGCAGGTAGCCAAGAAGGGAGCCCGGTGTTTTCTTCGTAACGTATTTATTTGAACCCTATGCAACTACAAAAGGATCGTACCCTACGAAGAACGTAAGAGAGGGTATGTACCTCCCTTCTTGCTCCTATATTCTTATGTGCCTTTCCATTTTCGTGTCTTAAGCGTGGGGCGCCAAAAAATCAAACGAGAGGTACAGGATTGGGCCCGAAATAACTATATGTCTACGATCACGAAAAGTTCAGGACGTTCCGATTCAGGACGATCGAGGATCTGCATCGCTGAGTACGTGATCGCTTTCACTTCAGCATTTTGCGTGTGTTTGCCAATCGTAAACTCTTCTCCTAACGCCATCGCAGATATCTTGAAGTTCTCGCGGTCGAAATTAGCGATCTTCACTTTCTGATAACACAAAGGGATACTTTCTCTTACAAGAGTCACAAAAACAGCGTATCAAGAGGGGAAAGAGGTACTTTATTTCGATTTGTATTTTTCCAAATTATTAGTTAAGCATATAAAAGACGATTCATCGATTAAATAACACTATGATTAAAAACAAAGTCGAAGAAGTATTAAGTAACGCGTTTTCATAATTGACAAGGAATTTTAAATCTAACAATGATGTAATCAAAGTTCTAGGAATGTAATTAATATACCTTTGCAACGATATACGGTTCGGCGCTAAACATGAATAATAACTCATCGAGGAAATGGAAAAGAAGACTTTCCATGTCGTGTCCTTCCGCTTCTATGTGGTGTAATTGTGTCATTTGAACATGCTCTAAATCTGTCATGTACCCAAACATGGCCAATGCACATTGTTCGAAAGCTTCTTCCATAGTATCACCCCATGCGTGCAATCTATAATACACTATGAATATTATGATATATTCTTATTTCAGTAACATAATATCATTAAACCAATTTAGCGACTTTTCACTAACAGTAATTGTTCGTTGTCCTACTTTTTGTTTTAGGTTATCTCCGCAAGTAACCTCTAAAATATATCTTCTTTGATCGCAAAAGATTTATGAACTGAATACTTACTGTACGTCCGCCGTGTGGTCCAAATCTAAAACATAAAACGTATACACATGACTGTCTGTATTTTCTTATACAACTGGACGTAAAATAACATCGTAAATTTTAATTTCAACCAGTCCACATGTGGCAAAATGGATGCCGGTATAATGGCGTGCCGGTTGCCGGTTATATCATTCTAGCATGACAAAACTATTCACTTCGCGTATTTGATGCGTTATTACGTTCAGGACATGATATTGGCTACTTACATTCGTATTTAGCTGGAGGTATTACAAAATCTTCTTTGCTCAACGCGTCCATGATTGCGCACAGCTGATCTCACGTACGTGAATAACCGATCAGCTGATTCTCTGACAGGTTTAATCAATGGCGGTCCCGGTTATGCGTGTACGAGGTTGTACTACGTAGATGGCGTTACATAAAAGTATGCCTCACGATCTTGATTACCGACCGGACAAAGTCGGTAAATGTTTTTTTCAATGTGAACAATGATGTAGTTACAAAAAAGGTATTTAAATAATAAAAAATTTAATAATATTCAAAGGTAAAATTAAAAATGATTAATTATAACCTTTTTGATTAACATTTCCAGTGGATTATGATATTTCGCAACGTTCGTGTAATCTGTTTAAAGGCGTAGTATATTTGTTTAGATTTGTGTATTTTTTTCAAATGTTTACATTTGCCATTTCAAAGAAAAACTAGCTTATATATCTTAAGATTATGAGTTTTAATTTGTTCGTAGTTACTCCCTCGTTAGATACGGGTTTATCGAACTGTTTACAAATCGCTATGCAACATGCAACCGAGCATAGATTTCGAATTTGTGTCATTAGTTTTCACGATAGCGGCAATCACCGTTCAGTGAGCGGTGAACCGTATAATCAGCCTACAAATACTAACTAATAAATCTGCATAATTTTCTTCTGAATTCATTTTTTGAAAATATAAAAAATAAATATTATATTGGATTTTATACAATATTAAAAAAGACTTACTATAAGTATTTCCTTTCAATATGTCACTTGCATTCCTTCCATTATTGTGCCTTTTAAATCTTATAAATGCGTTGATAGTCTTATCGCTTAACTATCATTGTATTACTCACCTAACTATCACTATATTTATAGAAGTTTAATGTTGTAAAAATGGATAGAAAGTACATAACGTATAAAAATATATAANAGACTTACTATAAGTATTTCCTTTCAATATGTCACTTGCATTCCTTCCATTATTGTGCCTTTTAAGTCTTATAAATGCGTTGATAGTCTTATCGCTTAACTATCATTGTATTACTCACCTAACTATCACTATATTTATAGAAGTTTAATGTTGTAAAAATGGATAGAAAGTACATAACGTATAAAAATATATAAAAATATCAAAAATCTGCTTATCATAGTATTTAATGGATGGCATGAACTTCTAGTTTCTGCTAATTACTTATTCTATTTTTCATTAATTATATCTGATATCCTATACTATTTATATTTTTTAATTTAACTGCAACTTACTTATTACCATCAAATCTAAATTATTAGTAAATTCATTAACCTAATCATTCCAGCGAAACCGATATCCAGTTGATAGTTCTCCCGCTTTTCGAACAAATCATTTCGTTCATCGAACCGTTTCGCCGACGATTGTCGGGTTGCTCCGCCGACTAACTGTGTCGATCGATCGATCGATCGTTCGAAAAAACGAGTGAGAGTCAGATAGATCAGGCATGTAAGTATGTGGTACAGTTTCGTTGGCCGTTTTTCTTTGTCAGTCGTCTCCCCGATGAAAACTAGTTTCTCATATCGATGCGATGTGATCCAAGGGCGCCCGGTTCGTGCTCTCCGTAATCCCCTGTTACATAAAACTGCATAGACGGTACCATAGCGGTTCCATAGGGACATCTTGTCGTCATCTGTTTACAGTATCATTTTCAACTAGCCACCGTTGGTAGCAAGGTCACAAGGTCACGGATGGTTACTTTTGCTTGCACTTGATCTACGCGCGATCTTATTGCCACGTCTTTATCGATCGTTATTTATCTTTCCGATCGATTGTGTTTCTGTGAATATTCTCTGATTGGTAATTTTATCTTGAACTTGGAAATGGAATAACTGAGGTGAATAATGGAAGGATATTTTTGAAGTAGATGATTACGGTGTATACCTTTAACTGGTATCACACATGGACATTATGACATCCGTGTAAACTTAGGTTTTACATTCCTCGATTTTGGAATTTTTAATTTCATTTAATTTCAGGGAAGCAATCAGAGAGAATATAAAATTAAATACCATTAAATTTACTTCAGTTTTATTAAAATAAAATTAAGTACTATAAATTTGTGTAATATAATATAAATTACTATGAATTTATTCTTGAGAAAAAGAGAGATATTTAAGATAAGAAAAATTTGGATTTTAGAAGTTTCTCTTAAAGATTTAGAAGTTAGCTAGGAGATTATATAAATTTGTGTAATATAATATAAATTACTATGAATTTATTCTTGAGAAAAAGAGAGATATTTAAGATAAGAAAAATTTGGATTTTAGAAGTTTCTCTTAAAGATTTAGAAGTTAGCTAGGAGATTTGAAGAAGAAGATTTAAAGAAGAAGAGAGAAAAAATGAATTTCCAATATAATTCTCACGTTTATCTGCGATACTGAATTTATTCTAAAAGAGATTTTTACATTTTATTAATAAAAAATACCTTGAAAATAGCATGTCATAATATAAGTTAAAACTTAGACTAATAATGTATTTTGTATTTTAATAGTCACAGTAATAAAGTTTCTTCTTTAACAAAGAGAGGTGTCAGGTATAAACCGACAATTTTAACGAGCTTTTGTATGGCAATAAAGCTTGAACAACTGTTTTCTTCTCTTTATGGCTTAATTTAAGATTACTTTGTTGTTTCACACAGCAAGCATATAACTTTTTAAAATATCATTATGTATAGTATACAGTAATATATAATAATAATTATATGTCACTGTTAATGTAATGCTAGTCAATGTTATAATCATTGCAATACTGCATAGTTGGGATGTTTCAACACATAATAATAATAATAACAGTATTACTTTTATACTATTAACATAATTTATTTATAACATTTGCATGATTTTTTAATATATTTTTTATTTTTTTAAATTTCATTCATTCTTTATTATTTATTCTATATTGATTATTAATTAATGATTATTAAATATTTTTTATTTTATTATGTAAATTATTTATTATATTTATTATATTAATACTATGAAGCTTGTAACAATAATGTTCCTTTAATTATGATTTTAATATTATAGTATAATATAGTATATATTTTATATTATAGTATAATATTATAGTACTATAGTATAATATTATAGTACTATAGTATAATATTATAGTACTATATTATTATATTATAATAACATTTAATATTATAGTATAATATAGTATAATATTATAATATTAATGTTAGAAATTCTATAAGATATAAATTAAAAATCGAATGGATTAATAAATTCCGAAAGGAACAATGCAATAAACCCAATTCAATCGATTTGCATTCGAATCCATGAGTCATTATTCTTCGTATTTTTATGGTTCTTGGTATCGTGAAATCGTACTATAATTTCGTATGTAGCGTCGTCTGACGATAATTAAACGTTGGTGGACGTGCTATCAGAATCCATTCATTACATGTTACCAACACGCGATGCAGGAATTATAAACAGAAGCTAAATACTGCTCAATATAGAAGTATAATAGGAGCAATACAAGAAGTTTGTACAATGTTCTATCATTAAATAAACAGTTGGTAATAATTAGGAAATGAATTATCTACTGTAATCATTAGTCTGCGGATGTTTACCCATTTATGTAGAATTTATATACATGCTTATATCTGTACTTATACATTATATATATGCTTATATCTAAATTTGCATAAAGATCTATATTGATGACTTTTATACATATTTAGAAATTTAAAGGATTCTATTAAAGATAATGTAGGGTTTTCATACATATTTATTATTTGGTTACATTCTTATGCAAACTTTTAATTTCCATTTACAAGCAAGCACATGTTAAGACATTTCAGTATTGCAATCCAGGAAGAACTGCTTACGTATTTCTATACACAGCATGAACCTCTTCTTGTGAATGGAGACACAGAATTTCTTTATAGAATTCTAGAATGGGCCCACATCTTGCTCATTCTAGAATTGAAATTCTGTTCTATTTAATAATTCCTACCAGAACAAGACCGATTTCAGAATTCTTTTAATCGATTTTTTAAATCTTTTACAATATCTATAATACTTTACATTTTTCGATCCAATTGATTATCTACAAAACTGTCTATAGTATAACTCCAACATAAAGAATTGTAACATCATCAGCTTGCGTCTTGATTGATCATTCTGATACATTTTGAAAAGCTACTCATGGCAGAACTGAATAGAAGGTAAACAAGCGTGGAAATTATTCCAACGACGGTTCTAAGAATGCTTATGCAGACGATTAGTCGCGAGAGGACAGCCAGCCCCGCGCGTCAGGGATGCCGATCCAGTGACAGAAAAGTCGAAGCTAGATCAGCCTCCTCCGATCGAAGCAACCAGCTCGTGCGGCTTGATCAACAAAAGAAGAGCGGGTTTACGCGTTCCCCGGAATTCGCCGACCATTACAACCAGCTAATGCACTTGTGTATTTCTTAGGACGGGCGTAGTGCGCTGCTTCTCGCCTCTCACGTGTTGGCGCACTTTAATGACATGCAATTTTGCAACGTAGCTCTCTGCCCGGAGTCCTTGGCGCTGGAAACTATATAAACGGACCGCTTATAATTGACTAGGCTAGCTGGAAGATTTTTAACCAAAGCACACCATGTCGTATCATACCGTTCGCGTGGTCGCCATCGCGCTATGTACCCTTACTGTCGTCGCTGCGGATTATCAGCTTCGTAAGTTCACGTTCACGATCTTCTGTTCTTTAGCTACTGGTTCATTTTTTTTTTTTTTTTTTTTTTTTTTTTT
>NIPQ01092212.1:8072-18934 GCA_002806875.1 Lepidotrigona ventralis hoosana | reverse complement strand
TTTTTTTTTTTTTTTTTTTTTTTGTTTGTTTGAGAACGTTTTGGGCTGATAATGATGAATTTTTGCGGAAGAGTGAAATTGGAGGAAGTTGAAGACATCTTTTTTTTTCCCCATTAATTTTTTTTTTTATTAGGGTAGTAAGTTAGATTTCTGAGATGAGCTTAATGGAAAGGAAGCTTAAATTTTATTTTATTAGTACAAATAAAGTAACTCAGAAGCTGTCAAATGGAACCTTGAAGAAAAGCCCTTGAAGAACAAAGATTTAATCCTATAATTATTTATTGCAATGGCTTCATTTTATGATTCTAGTCTGCTTCATAGTTCTTCAATTATATTGCAAAATTTTCTTACTACTATAATCAAATCAATTAAAATAAACTTTATTTCTACAGACGTTAGTTTAAAATTTACACGAGAAGAAAATTATCACGGGAAAATTATTACAATTCTATAAAAGATGCAATTAATGACATTTAAATTAGCAATCTAACGAAACAAATTAAACAAATTATATTTCAATGTAATAGATTATATAATAAATTTACATAAACCAAATTTAAAATTATTCATGACAATTAATAATAGTTTTTTACTTTGAATTAGAAGTAGTTTCTGCTATTTGTTTCGTAGAACTAGTGAGTTAGAAAGTTAACGTAGGTTGTTTCAATGCACTAGTAAGTTGAATTTTAGCGAAATCTGAAAACTACCGTTCACGATATCCATTCGTTTTCCTTCATGAATCATGGAATGACATGAACTATTTTTATTTTTTTCAATGAATCATATTAATCAAGCAAATGCGGTAATTAATTGCGATGATATGATGAGTTTAACATGGAAAATTAGATTTCAGGAAAAAAATGAAAAAGAGAATGCCTTTAATATTTGTTTGATCCTCGAGATTTTCTTTCAGAGTTTCTTTAACGTAAGTACGTCTATTAATATTACAGAACAACGATTGCAAAACTATACTAATAGTAAATAATTATATTCAATATAAATTTCAAATAGAAAGAAAATAACAAATTCTAAAAATTTACACAAAACATTAATAACATTACAATAGTTATAGTTATAATAAAATAGAATACACTTGGCTTGAGACTCTGATTCTTGAATTTCATATAATTCTAATCTTTTTATGTTTTTCAATATTAAAAAAAAAAAATATGTAACATAAAATTTGAGAGATAAGTCACATATGCGAATAATGAGCTTTTTATTTGACTTAAAAGTTTTTTTTAATTAAAAATTTTCCAAAAAAAAGAAATTTTTCCAATGAAAAATAACATGAAGAAGTGAAAAGGTAAATTTGAAACGAGACGAGTGTTTAAACGAATCTTGCAATTATTTGGAAATTATTTCTCGCTGTCACTAAATCAAAATTTTTAATTTCCTTTTATTAATGAACGACTTCTTTTTATTTTGTTCTACAGCTGCAACCGTGAAAACATGCAAAAAAGATTCCGATGACTTCTCATCGTGTTTGAGGCTGGCCATTCAAGAAGCATGGCCCACGTTTATTTCAGGTAATACAAAAAAAAAATCAGGAATTATCAAAATTTTTTATTTCAGGTAATACAAAAAAAAAATCAGGAATTATCAAAATTCTTTTTTATCGACAATAATCTTCACGATAGTAAAACCAACAGTTTATTTACGATAGTAAAACGAGCAGTTTATTTATGCATTGAGTTAAATTTCCATACGCGTCACAACCCAATAATCACAATTTCTTTTTCGTTTAAACTTGTTTTGAATTTGTCCTTGCATCGATTGCGTTTCTCTTTTGAAGTGCATTAAAGTAAGAAAGATTACATAACGCTGCATAATTGTAAAGGTCGTATTAGCACTTTTTATTGACTAAATAAACAATGAATTAATCTGTTCAGAGAATAAATCGTACATTGATTGATTGATTGACCAATTGTAGTTTCCTAATTGTCGTTATATGCCGATTTCAGGTTTTCCATTCATTTGACAAACATCTTTTTACAAAATTTATGTTCATGTCCCTTTTAAAACGTACTACTCAGTATTAAACACATTGCGATGAATGTGAAATTATGTTTGTTCTCATTTTTACGATTATTCATTAATAATAAAAAATAAATTACAGTTTAATATTAATTCTTTTTTCATGAAAGATAGCTTCATAAATTTTAATCAGATATTCCAGCTGCTGAAATTTTTCATTCAAATCAATCGTCTCCAAAAGTTATACAAATTATTCAAAATTATGAATATATAACTTATTTAAAACTTAAAATTGAAATAATGAATTAAAATTGTAATCTGACTTCTTAATCAAATCAGGCTTCTTTAAAAATTTTAAAGCTTGAACTGTAAGCTTTAATTGTGATTGATAATCTATTATAGTAATTCGTGCGATTGTAACTCTATAGCTAAATAACACAAAGAATAACTTTAAATCTTGTGAGTAAATATTCAGAAATCACAAATTTTTTTACTCATCATCAATCAAAGACAAATTCCTTCAAATTTTGCAACAGGATTGCCAGAGTTCGATATGCCTGCTTTGGATCCCTATTACACCGAGTCTTATTCGATGGAATATACTGGGGGCCAGCTTCGTGGAAAATTGGTTGCCACGGACGTTCGATTGTACGGTCTTGCTAAAGCGCATTTCTTATCCGTAAAACCAGAAATGGTAGATGACTTGTTCCGGCTGGATATCGATGTTGAGATACCAAAGATTTTGATCGATGGCAATTACGACGTCGATGGATTTGTGGCTTCCTTTAAAATTGGTGGACAAGGTATACTATAAATTAATTCTATAAAACATTATTATACAAAATACTTAAATATCCTATAATATGAAATAGTATTACTTATTATTAACAATTAATACTGTAAAATTTTTGCCGTCATATGAGAGCACTATTAAAATTCAGTACACAGTATAAAATCAATAAAATTCATATAAATTTAATTTTAATCTTTTTGATAAAATTTAATGTACTTAAATCTGATTAATTAATACGTAAATTAAATTATTCAGAAATTCTTCTTTATATTCAACAGGATTCTTCAACATTAGCATGGAGGATATGAGATGCACATGGGACATCTCTGGCCACGTAGTGGACGATAAATGGGTCGTAGAACACTTCAAAATGACGCCTACAATTGGGGGTATGAAGATTTGGTTTAGTGATCTTTTCAATGGAAACGACGATCTCAGTAAGTATATTAAATCATCTTATTATGTTATCTGCAATTGACGCGATTAAATCGATTCGTTACGTTACGTACGAATAATCGAGTAATCCTGGTGTCGATGACAAAATCATCATGCGATTACTTACCATAAAAGTACGGTATGACATAATAGAGGTAAGTAGTATATACTATAGTTGGAATAATTTGCTGTTTACTTAAGGTAACTGCGGCAGGAACTTTCATTAGTTGAATACGATGTTGTCCCGACATTCCATCATTGCATAATGTTACATTGCCATAAGTACACGCACATCGAGATTCGAGTTTCGAGGGAATCCACTGCCGCTTAATTAACATGCAATCGTTATGTCTTGTTGTTATTTGCTGCATATCCTGGTACTTTTGTCTTCTTTTTCTCTTACGATATTGTTGGGCTATTACGTGATTGTCGAGTGTATTCAGCCTTGTATCTCGTTGTACATATGTCAGTACATATTTAATTATGTTATTAGTTTGTTGGTTGATTGTTCAACCATCAAGCCTGGAATACTTTTATTTGCTTTTTATTTGAAATATTTGAAAGCTGTATAAAAAGAGTACATATATTCTGAAATATATTTTCGTAATTGTTAATTTTGCATATTGTACACTCGTAATTAATTACATGAGTGGTTATTATTTAGTTTTAATAATATATACCCTGTGATTCAATATTTTAAGTAAATGCTTTTGTACTTTTTAAAGATAAAGAGAAAATGTGAGATTGAATTTAATAAGGTAGTAGTAATCGATGATAGCGATTACTCTATATCCATATTTATTTGCTCGAATACCTACATATATTGATACTTCTCTGACGTTTCATAAGGATAATCAATCTTAAACAATTTTTTTTCCCAGAATAATCTTTGCAATTTCTGTAGATTTAGAAAGGAAAAACATTGACAGATATATTTCATATCATATTTTACGTTTATTCATTTTTAAAAATAATCTCCTGAAAAGTTCAAAATAATCTGAATAATTTTTAGAATAAACTGTAAATTTTGCAGCAAGACTTTTATAAATTTAAATATTATTTAAGTAAAATGTATTAAGAAATTTATTAACATTTATCACGGAATTTTTGCGTAAAGAATTAGAAAACTTCAATACAAGCACTAATAAGAAAATTTTTGTAAACTCAAGTATTTTATAAGGAAAATTTACTGAAAATTCATTAAAATATATAATATTAAATGATTATCTCATAAAGTCATATGAGAAAGAAAATTGAACTTCAAGAAAAAGAACTCCAAGGAAAACCGTAAAATGAAAGCTTTTACAAACTGCTATATTATTTTTATTAATTAAAAAAATTCTGTTTCCAGATCAAGCTGCTCTGCTCTTTATCAACGAATACTGGCCACTAATATACCGAGGAATGTTGCCAAAAATGATGGATGCTTGGGACGTGTATCTGTCCGAATTTACTAATCGTTTCTTCTCGAAGATACCATTCTCAACAGTGTTTCCTTGAAGGAACGACAAAATTATAGCGATAAAATCATTATCAAAAAAAAAAAAAAGTAAATCGAAGAGAGAAGAAAAAGAAAAAGAATCTGGATAGAGATTTTTAGAGACGGAGTTAGGTAAAATGAAATGAAGGACTGATTGAATGATATAAATAAATAATATAGTAAGGTGAATAATTTTCGGGCAATTTGGTAAAATTTATTTCACATACAATTCTTCGAGTATTCTTTTTCAATAATCGAAGATATAGTTGTTAACAGGGCTAAGTTTATATGGATTGTTAATTAGTTTTGTGATTGAATAAAACACAATGTAAGATATAAATAAATGTGAAACCAATGCCAAATATTAATTGAACTTCACCACCTCCTGATGATAATGATTTTTTTTATAACGCAATGACTCTCTCATAGATATTGATTGACGTGATATTTGTAATTAATTTTATAATTGAAAATTATATTACATTTTTCAATATTCCTCTCGTATTATATATTTTTTCTTCAATAGTAATAGAGAAGTTAAATTAATTTATTTTTATATTTTTTACAGATATATTTTTGTATTGTAGAAAGGAATTAAAGTAAAATTTTAAAAAATAACTAATTTCAAATCGAAAAGTATTTGGCAAAAATTTAAAAATAGATTCGTCAAGTCTAATTATTAAAATTATGTATCAGTCTGGAATGTTTATTTCGCAGATTTATGACAAACGAATTGTTGTCGTCGCAATTAGACGAATACGACAAGCTGCAATTTTTTTTCTTTTTTCTAATGTTTCTAGCAAATTACTTTTTCTAACAAATTACGTAACTAAATAATCGATAGCAAAATAAAAATATAAAACATCACAACCACGAAGTGAAAAATAGAAAATCAGGAAATCAAATAGCAGAGGTATGTCAAAATGAAAATGTTTACATAGACATGAAGTACATATTAATTACATAGAATTATATTCGCAATGTTGTAAGCATAAGAATCTTCTGATGGAATAATTGCATTTTGCAAAATCTCTTTCGTAATTTTCATCGCATGAGTGATCATTACGTCAAATATTACAAATATTACTGTGTCGAGGGTAGCTGGTTAGTTAAGAAACAAATGTTTCGCTTTTACAAATATATACATATGTAATTTTTTACGTTTTCTACAATAGATTCAATCTTATGCAATTAATTACATTGAAACGAATTAAACTAAACGTTATAAAAATACTGCTTTTTCTTTATTATCTCGTTACTACTATGAATTATTAATCAGAGTTATTTGTCATCATGTCGTAACTCTATGTACAATGTACTCTACTAATTTCGATTATTTGTCGTTTTTCTAGGTTCTTTTTTCTTTATTCATCAGAAAAACTACGAAATTCAAGGCAGCAAGAAGACTTCCACTGGCACGTGACGTAACAATTGATTAACAATTCCGGCGAAGAGTACGGACAGTTTCCTCTTCAACTGAGGCTCCATCACCTTTAATACTTCCTGTCCGTTTTCACGAAGAAACAGGTTAGTTGCCTCGGCTGCAATGATAATTATTATCAATTGTCGATGTATAACAGTAATGTGTCTTCTGTATAATTATTTGATTAATTTCTTTACTAACCTTCTCTTCTTTTCATGTTTAACTATTAATTCCTCAAGCTCATAATTTACAATTAAAATTATATAAATTACAGTTTCAATGCTATTGTTATTATTTTTTAAACTATCCTATTAAATTTTTCACTGGCATTTCTTCCTACTAGGATATCACTATTACATTTTCCAAACTAGATTTTTCACTATGAGATTGACGTTCTTATTTCTGATTGGATTTGTTAAGTTTGAAGAGAATTATAAAAATATTTCAGAAAGTGATAGTAATATTCTTATTGAATGAAGATATTTTTACGAATTATCGTACGAAAATTTTACTTATGTCATTTATGTCATTGAAGATAGTGGAAGTTTTGATAATATATAAAATAAAATATATGTATACAGAACACATAAGAGAATAAATTTATTGCGTCTTTGATGTAGTACTTACTAAGGATTCGATTGTTGTTAAAAATCTTGCGCACTCGCATGTGTACATTCTTCACTTCCAGAACAACATCAAGATTATCCACGTTGAGGAACGTTTTCCCATCCCTCTCTTTTGTCGAAACAGTGCCTTTGACTAAGGCTTTGACATCATCAAATCGTGCGTGGAACGTTCCATTGCCACTGGCTGGTAAGATAATCAGCACTCCTGAACTGACATATTAAATGAAAATAAATGAAACAACACTATTATCAATATTGGTAGTAAATTTTCGCTAACACTTTTATTATTACATAGTATTAGTAAGATAATGTGTTATTTGTTTCATCTTTAATTTAATCGATTTACTGTGAAAAAACTTTTTCGCAAATATTGTGTAACGTAAGAAGAACTTAATACAAATAAGCTAGACTAAAGATCAGAATCTAAATAGAGCAGGAGCATTTTCAGATCGTGAACCTGGAATAATGCGCATCCAAGATGAGGGCTGGCATTCGTACAATAGCCTCGAAGGGTGAGCCAAGCTTGATGTCGTCCACAGTATAATTGCTCGCTCCCCTTACGAACAGTTCACGCAGTTGAACCTTATAACCGTTTGTACCACCTGTCAGGGAGAGAGTCAGCTCGTCCATCTGTTAAAATAAACGAAGTCGTAGCAGATATGTGGGATAACCAGTAGTAAACTAGGGTCGACATCAAAATTTGCTAAATTCCTTGTCATATTTTAATTTCGATAGCTGAACGTGAGAATTTACACCTTTTTGATTTCTCATTCTCAACTTTGTAGAATATTTTGCAATCAAACGAAAACCTATGAAGGAAATTAATTGATACGCAGTTAATATAATATTAAGCGTGAAATTTTCGAATTATCAGAAAGTGTTGCATAAATTTTTTTTTGGATATCAAATTTTCTAAATTTAATTTCAGGGGAAATTAGAAATTAAAGATTCATCATTTTTTAACTTTTGTTATTTTAAACGCGCACGAAAGATTTTTAATTAAAAAGTTTCCCAACTCCTTTTTACTTTCCCTTTTCATTGTCAGTTTCTTTAAATTCCAAATTTATGTAATTTTAATCTGGCTCCCCGAATTCTAGGTAACTATGATGAATAATGAAATTACGAATAATCAGGAAAACTGATTATCTTACTGACGCATTTGCATTTAAATTTCTCTCGATACATTTATAATAAAATTTGAAATACTTCGTCGTCAATTCTGTTAAGATAGGAAGCATTAACTTTCATTATAATAGAAGGATATTGAAAGTAGTGAGAAACTTACGCGAAATGGTTCTACGGAAGGCAGCTCGATTTCCGGTATTCCAACGCTCAAGTACGGTCTCAAATGGTGCAACGCATCGATCAGGCATGCTTTCAGTTTTGGATCGCTTCTCGAACATTGTTTCACATATTCAGCTGTGATTAAAAGAGAAATTCATCGAACCATTAAATAATGATTAATTGCTAACAACTAATACATTTACAAAAATTTTGCGAAATAAAATACAGTGTTCGTTATAATATTTAATAAACGAAAGAGATCTTTATTTAGATTCTCATATAAAAGTCACATAAAAGTCGCAACGCAAGGAGGATTCGCTAGAAAAAGGGAGAATATCCGAAGTTTTAACATTTGTTCCTATGTGTGCAAACAAAATTTTCGCGAGTTGATACATACTCTGATATATGAGAAAATGTAAAGTTCTGAGTACCAAATGCATGCTAAAAAATAAATTTTCTGAAAAATTCTGGAACTTGACATTTCTCTTTTTCATCCTAATGAATCCAGACCATTTAATTGTTACAGCTATACGTTATGAATAAACAGTTTTTTTCTTAGTTAACAGAAATTAAAAGGATTCCTTGAATATTGATAAGCATTATTAGATGGAAGATAATACTTATTATAATAATTATTAGATGGAAGCGGAAAGGCACATTTATTGCCAGGCAACTTGTCAATTGCAACCGCACATTGTGAAATTCGACTTTTTTGAGGGATACTTGCACGACTGGCCTCTTTACTTCGCATGGTGTATTTATGTAACATTTACCTTTACCAATCTAGCCTCGACGAAATTCTACAATCACCTATTCGTATCTGAATAAGTGCAAATTCCTTGCACAGTGCGAAATGAAAAGATCGACGTAACAGTTGTCGATGCTCTACATGAATTTACGAAGTCCATTTACGAAAAAGGAATAAAAGAAAAATTTACACGTTCACTTTTCTTTTTTTTTTAATCTCGAAAAATTGAAACTAAATGACAAGACTTTCTCAAGTTATAAAAATTGTTGGTTCTACACGAAATTAGTTCGATCTTAGAAGATTAAAAACTAGAATCTAATAATAATTTTAGAAAATATAGATTCTTGATTGAGTTTGAAATATTGGAAATGATGATTATTATTTAGATTGTTTTTCTCTTTTTTTCTGTACAGGAATTTCCATGTTTTAACATAGAAATTGTTGAACGCGTTCTTGCTTTAATCTATAATGGTGAAAATGTTACATAAATCCTTTTTCATTGTTACATAAAAATTTCTATGTTTTTGTATAGAAATATGTGGATATTGATTTATATTTAGACAAGAACAGTAAAATTAAATGTTACGTGTAATCAATCATAAAAGTTTAGATACATATATCTATCAAATTTCAAATATTTAAAACGAAAAAGATATTTTTCTTCTTCAGAAGGAACAGAAAAATATTAATCTTTATCGACTCTTTGACTTCAAGAATTAAAGTTTCTAGTCCCATTGATTCATTACTTAATCATATCATTAATCGAAGATCAATGTTACGTCAATACATTTCATTTGCTATTCTTTTCAATAAATTTACATCGTGAAATCCTTTTTCAAATATTTTTAATATTAAACGTTCTTAATATTAAAACTATAAAAAGAAATTCCTATACTCTATAATTTTACGAGACTTGAAGTACTGAAATGAGGAAATTGAAGCATTTATAGAAAATTTAAAATATCCATAAGAGTTTTATCGAGTTCCTGGCCCCTTTAGCTAATTTATCCTTAAATAAACTACAAATTATTTATGCATTTATAGAAAATTTACATGCAGTGCCTACGACGCATATATTCTTATAACACAGCATACGATACGTCTACAAAAAAAAAAAATTTAATAACGATGAATCATTGCTTGGTTCTTAACCGAGAGAATCAAAAACAAAGTTGACCAAGAACTGGGATATAACAAATCCTAAAAATGTTCTTCTCTAGCAGCTCTAGTTATTCACGCCACATTCCCTATCTTATCAAACTTTCACTCGCTTTTCTACATACAAACTTGACTCTGAACTCTGTCAGTTCGCTTGAATCCTGCAGCAAGCGGAGCGAACCTGCAGAAAAGAAAAAAACGAAGACAAAATTCAAGAACTCTAATTACTTACGATTAGACCCGATGGAAAGAGGGGTGACACCGGCCACGATCAGCAGGAAGCACAACGTCGCCGCGTTCATCATGTTCGTCGCAGTTCGTAACGCGAGATTCGCAACAGCAGGAGAAGAACGAAATAGCTCTCGTAGGTGATGGATGGTTCGATGAACAGGATTCACCAGGTGCGTTCACTAGCTGATAGGAAGACCAACACTGTCGACAAGCGAGCTGAAAATCCCAGGTCTCGGACAAACGACACCGATAGACTTCGACTGACTATGCAAGAGGGCATTGACAGATGCCAGATCGTAACTGCAACTCGGATACTTTCACTGCTGTGCAACGTGCACCTGCGCCTTCTTCGTCTCGAGACGAGAGACGAGTCTCTAGGCTAGACCATGTTGGAGCTGAGACGAAAGTTATATGTACTCTAGATACTCTTTGATTTTTTTTACTTTCACTGCTGTGCAACGTGCACCTGCGCCTTCTTCGTCTCGAGACGAGAGACGAGTCTCTAGGCTAGACCATGTTGGAGCTGAGACGAAAGTTATATGTACTCTAGATACTCTTTGATTTTTTTTCCCCAGATCTTGCTGAGATCTCGGCTAGACTGTGGAAAGCTAACTGCCACGGATCGCCTCTATTTTTCTGCCTTTGTACCGATGGTATTGATTCTTCTTTGTTTTTTTTTTTTCTCCAAGGTTTTTCCCCCCAAGGTT
>NIPQ01092211.1:0-50145 GCA_002806875.1 Lepidotrigona ventralis hoosana | reverse complement strand
TCCACCGGCTTCCACGCGTAAATCAGTCCCGTTGACACTCGGCTCGGAAGTCGATTAGCCCACGTGCCGCGAAAACCGAGATACTTAATCGCCGCGCGTCACTTAACACCTTCCACCACTTTCGAAGGTGGATCCACCGGCTGGTTCGAGCCGTTTTCCACGACGAATAAAGTCGCCACGATAAATAAAGCGGATCGGAGGTAATCGAAGCGCGAGGAGGTATCGAGGTCGAGGTTACACGACTTTCTCGTTACCAAAGTGTAAAGTGTCCGCCGAAACGATTCAATTACAGACGGAGAGACTCCATTTTCCAGACGACCATTTGTTAATCAACGATTTCGGAGAGCGATGCATGTAGTCGCTATCAGTCGATCTTCGGAACCTCTGGGGACCTAGGGGAGGTCCGTCTCTCTCGTTCAGGTATATCATGATCTAATGCTCCGCAGACGACCTAATTACGGTTCGGCCAGCAGCCGACAAATTTCATGCTAACACGGGAGTGCTCACGGGCTCAGTCGACTTATCATACTGTGGGACTATTGCTACTGCACGACTTCCAATATCGCAGAGATTAGAGCTCGATCGAATCGAACTTGGAATATAGAGATTAACCGAGAATAGTAGGAGAACAAGAGCGAAATGAAAAAAAAAGAAAAAGAAAAAGAAAAAAGAAAAAAAGTAGGGAAACTTTCAAAGGAAGGAGCATAGCGTGGAGGTAGAGAGCAAAGGATATCGACGTTGCTCGTCGGGACGGGAGGACTTAATCGAGGACGCGTGTCGACGAATCATTTGTTCGTGGGGGCAAAGGAACAAGCCGGCGCTAAGAAATCGCCTCGTTGACACTTCACGGGCGATAGGTGACGTTAAGAAGAGAAATCACGCGGATCACGGAGCGAAGCCAGCCGGAGCACACAGGCCCAGATAGACTATATCGACAAGGTACCCTACCGCGTCGCCGACACGAGGAGCACTGTAAATGGTAAAGGCAGAAACATCAAGAGCCCCGGTGAGGCGGCCGTTGGTTGCCTGTGTATGTACGTACGTATGGGCACACAGGCCGCGGTGTGCACAGATAGGCCGAAAGTGGTCATGGGAAAGGTATCGGTGCGTTAAGGCCAAGACTGGATTCCGCGGGGCGAGGCCGGCCCGTTGGCGGGTAGGAGTGTACAAGGTCTTCGATACCTCGTAAATTACCACTCGGGGCCCCCTCTGCCATCCAACTCTCGGCTCAACTAATGTTAAGCTGCCTACGTTTTCGTCTTGTCGGGGAAACACCACGGGGCCGCGTCTCTCCTGGTTATCCGGACCCTCTTCGCTCTTAGCTCCGAAGAACTCTTGGCTTCGAGAACACTGGACGCGACGCCATTCTATTTTACACTTATTTTTTCGGCCAGGGGCTTGTTTCGGCAAACGAGCTCCTCCGGGATCGTTTGCCTGCCTCGGCGTTCGTCGCCGGTTTATTTCCAACGGTTCGGTAACTATCTTCCACTCACTCCACGAAATCGATCGGAGATCGAAAGCGAAAGCTCATTAAGCCGCGCGCCATTCCGATTCACTCTTATATTCCCTTTGGTATTCCCTTGGTTCGTAAATTTCACCAAAAGAACCCACCGGAACGTTATTATGGGAAATACGAAACGCGCTCGACCAGCCTGGTCGCAGGTCGTCGTAACGAACGCCGATCTTTAACTCGATCTCTCCCCGATTTCGATCTTCAAAGACCGAGGGAATAACTCGAGACTAGATACTCCGGATTCTTCGCTCGCCTCGTAAATATCACAGACCGGTCGACGTTAAAACGTCGGGCCAAGGAAACGCGCTCGGAAACTTTTCGCCCGCGGAATCGTTGTGTTTCCACTGTCTCTCTCTCTCTCTCTCTCTCTCTCTCTCTCTGTCTGTGGTATCCTATCGATCGACGATTTATCTTCCGACAGAGGGTTCCAAGGAGAGTCAATACGCTTTAAAAATCACCGCCGGTGACGACTCAATCGAACTTTCTCGATTAATATCGACGCGGCGTGCGTTGTTTCGTGCAAACATCGCGCGAAAGAGAAACGCGAAGGTGGAGGAAGTTTCTTCGGAAAAACAACGACGAAGGCTTGGTGAGGTTTCATGAATGGAATCGTGTTCCTGCAACCCCCTCATAAACTTGTCGCGCGTTTGGAGAAGCAAGAGATCGGCGCGGTGAACGTGGAAGTGTATTTTACGAGAATATAATTTTGGTAGCGACACGCGGATGGCGTAGAATGTGACGGTGTAGAAGACTTCGATATGTCGTAAATGGCCCATCCCTTGCTCCTTCTCGATCCCATATCCACCTCTCATATCTTGTACACGCTGCGGTGTACACGCATAATATCGAAGCTGCCTACGTTTCCGTCCTACAAATCGAGAAATACTGACAACCAAAACGACCGAAAACACTGACGACCAGACCACTCGACGCTCCCAAACAAAACTCGATAACTCTTTATTATACATGCGATCGCAAAGGAACAAGGAATCGTCGTGACGCTGATGATCACCGTGACGACTGTACATTCCTGAATTTTACTACCAAATCGTTTCCACGACCAAGTTGCATCGAGATAAAGAAAAAAAAAAAATATATATNTATATATATATATATATATATATATATATATATATATATATATATATATTGGGAGAAATGTATACGGGTCGTGTTCCCGTAGAAAACACGCCGAATCGCGAATTCGTGGTGTCTTGGTGTTCGTTCCTAGCGAGAGACAACGCCGAATTTGCATAAATCGACAAGCTTAACGAGACGTGACACCGATTGAAAGTTACCGGAGGAAATAGAACGAAACTATGGTCGGCGACATTCAAAGCGAAAAAGTATCTCGAGGAATATTTTGGCCTAAACGTTTTTTGGTCAGTGGCTATTAACCCTGCAGCTGGGATTCGTTTGGGAAGCAACCAAGAAGGAATCGATGGCCCGTGAATCGAACGGAGAACCGATTACGTCGAGGATTTGCCATTGGGGCCCCGACTTTCGACCATGGATTCACCAGACAGCATATTGTTCTGCTTAATTTAGCGTTAAATTGTTTACATCTCATTAATCGCCGGGGAGAACCTGCGGGCGAACCGTCATGATCATCGATGCACGTCAGTCATGGACTGTGGGCATCGCTTTAATTTCGAATTGACCACCATGGCCGCGTACCATGGCCCCGGTAAAAACAGGGGCACGCAGCATCCTCCTTGCGTGTCTCTTGTTTCAGCTTGCGTTCAAGCAGCGCGGTTCACTCGCTCGAGTTCGCTGCAGCGCGCGATGCACTCGACTGCGTGGTCGGTCGAACGACAACCGAGCAATATTGGAATTCGAGCCTGGCTCGACCGGTTCGTTCGTTTACTGTCAGCCGAGTCTGCTTTGCGGTAGCGACACACGTTATTCCGTTGGGTTACGGTTCGCTGATACGCAGCAACCTTGGATATCTATTAAAGATGCGTTTACCGTTCATTTACTAGTAGAGACGATATTTCGATTTTGTGAGATGCACGCATTCAAGCTTGAACGCTTCCGAGTATGAATCATGTCGTGTAGGCATTACAAGTAACGTCGTCAAGATTTTCGATTGTCACGCATCCCATACAGGATACGAGTGCAATACGCCACAAAGTCATACGCGGAAAACAGTTTTAATTGCAAAGTACATATTTCGAATGGGTATGGGAATGTCAATTATTTTCGAAAAGGTCCGATTGTTCAATGTAAATAGTTGTGATAACGATTAAGAAGATAGCAAGGTACACCATTAACTCGGATTTGCTCCGAGTCAGAAACAGAGAGAACCCTCGAACTGTGTAAAATACGAAACCGCTCGATTATCTGTAGTCATATTTCTCGCTGCTTTCGTTTTTGTTAACGCATTAGTAGACTCGAGCGCAGCGAATACACTATGATCATAGTATAATTTCACGTAATGAGAACTCTGGTAACCGATCGGTTAAGGGATACAGCGCACTATCTACACGGAATCTCATGCTATCGACTTTCAATAAGGTTGATAAAGTCAACCGCACGGACACCGGGTGCGAGAGACTATCCGACGTCTGCAAAGGAGACGCAACCCGCGAATAATTTACTCGTTATCTATACCATCTACTGGTTGGTTAAGCAATGTCTCGAGAACGTCGATATAATACCGTACACACGTTACGCCGCGCACAGATACTCGACGAATCACGCACGCTCCACGAAATTAGAATGTTTTCGCGTATTTAACATATCGCAATGTACAACTGTAATAATTACGCTCAATTCAACTAGCCACTTAACTCTAAGTTCTAGTCGCTCACGCGCAGTGACAGTAAGACAGAACAGCTGATTTAATCGAGAAATGCGGCTACTTTACGTAACGTTATTGAAAAGACTCACCTGTTAGATGACTGCCGGTGAATTCAAAGTCGTCGTCCTGGTCCCAGTGTTTTAAGCTCAGATTTGACAGCGACGTCGCGTTGGCGAACTCTAAATTCGCAAAATGCCAATCCAATATTTGACGATCCTTCGAAGAAAGATATACATCACTGTGAACAACAAATAGAAATTTCACATACCAAGAAGAATTTCATGTGCCAGATGTTACATGAAAGATATCAAAAAGAACTTACCTAGGAGGAGAGGCTTCCAATTCTTGTAGCTTTGCCTCGATTTCTTTCTGTTGCTCAGAAAGTTGATCCCACTCCTAACATGACAAAAATGAAATAATGATAGATATAATGCCTGTTTATAAATAATGATATTATTTAAAACCATACCTTGCATGCATTGTGAAGATCACGTAATTTCGAACGTAACACAAATTCTTGTGTTATATCACGTGTTTGTAATTTACTCTCAGTCATCTCTTTATATTGTTTGTTTAGTTCGACCAAACGATCCATGATGGAAATCATCTATAATGTTAGAGCTATCAGTATTCTCAAAACATTCAATGTAATTAAAATACATACCCTATGTTGATTGGTGATAAGTCGACCTTGAAGCGATAATACGGAACGCAAATGAGCTACTTGACGCTGTTTGACACCTTGTTCTTGCAGACGTATCACCCATTCCAATGCCTGACCCAATGAAACCGGTCGCGTATTAGTACCTTGTCCTGATCCGGCACTACCCACATAATTAAAATCTAATTGATGTGAAAGATACGACGTTGCTTCTAGCAAACGGTTAAACTCTCTTTCTACCATTTCGTCTTTATCTTTCGGGACCTATTGATGGAAAAGTTATTGAAACTTTATAAATGATTCAATGAAGATTTAATCGTTACAATAATAAAATTAATATTTGTATTAACCGTTTGACCATCGCTTTCATACAAAGGACATTTTTGTCGTATTTTATGGAGTTCCATATTAATTTGTTTGCTAAGAGTTGTCACTGGATTTCCACCTAATCCTGTAACTACCATAGCGCCAAGATCAGCGATATACGAAGATTTACGAAATGTTGCAATTCGACCACCAACACGATCCTACAAAATCAGATACATATATAAGATACAAATGTATTTCTTTAAGTGTAAAGTAAAATTTTAAATAATAATTACCCGTGCTTCTAGAACAATTACTTCCAAACCAAATTGTTGCATTTGTTGAGCAGCAGCTAAACCGGCAATACCTGCTCCAATTACAATTACTTTACCTAATTTCTTCGTAGGTAATGGCTAAAATAAAAGGTCAATAATCAATATAAAAAAAATCGATAAGTACAAGAAAAATAAATAAGTAAGTACAAGAAAAATAAAATCGAGTAATAAGTACACATTACCTTCAGTCGCTTAAATACTCCAAAATTAATAAAACCATGTCTTTCTAAAAATGCGTGAATTCGACGTGTCAATACGGTATCGCTGTTATAAGGTGGTTCTATAGCTGGCAAAGCATTTTCGATTATTAATTGTTGCTTTGGATTCTCGAGCCATAGTTGCAACTGAAATAAAAAGATTTCATCAGCAGAGAGAACATACGTTCAATTTCTTATCAAGTTCAGATACGTACAAGTCTGTTTCTAATGTGAAGGAAAACTTTTTGAGTCTGTGGTGGACCACCAGAAACATCTGGGAAACAAGCGGCTTCAGTTGAAGTTAACTTATCAAATGGAAGACGACTTTGAAATGCTGCCCCTTCCAATCCATTAAGTAATTCCTTTACTACAATTAAATAGGTAAATTAGTTTAATCCATTATAATAGATAATACATATTTTATTTTAAAAAATATATTTACTATTTACCATGAGGATCTTCATGATCACTGTCTTGATCGTCTTCTTCTTTTAGTTCAATTTTTGGAGCAGAAGATGTGGGGACAGACTGCGGTATACTTGTATCAGTTTCTTTTTTTACTTCGGATACAACCTTTTTTTCTGGAGTAACAAGACCAGGTTTAGACTTTTCCGATGTATCTGAAGCATTTTCATCTTCTAGTTGATTATATTTCTCTTCCATTTCTCTATACTCCACCTACACACAAATATGCCAATATTACAAATCAAAACAGAAGGATATTCAATACGTAATCAAAATCTTATCGAGTACACAGAAATCTGTCTTAACAAATAGGTTAAAAGTTTTTACAATCGTTTATGAATTAAAAGTTGCATTAAATACATTTATTTTAATTTACATATAATATACTCATTTGTATTTACGCAAGAATAAATGTACAATTATTAACAAAGTAAGGTAAATAACAAATAATCAATCTAAACAAAACCTAACCTATATTGATTATTTAGAAAATAGTATCATTCGATGCAAATGCGTCCGAATTCTTTTTCACATGAGAATTTATGTTGTTTCATGTTATTACATGAGGAAATATGGAAAAACAAACATTTGATTCATGTTACAATAAAAATATGAAACAACTGGTATATTAAATATATACGTCATATAATACCTTTTATAAGAACGTATTTAACAAAGGAAAATATTACATATAATAAAAATAAATGACAAACCTTCGCTCTTTTTCTTCGACTCATGTTGTTGCTATTTAATGATTTCTTCGCCAAGCGTAATCACTGTTGTGCGTAATCACACAGGTTTGTTTTGACTCTTCAAACCGGCGGCACATACAATTATGAGATCCAGAGACTATGGATAATGTAGAATTGTGTGAGCCATTAAAATATAGTCTGTCGCTGACATCTGTATCAAATAATGTTTACTGTATAATAATTAATATGAATTACTTTATTAACCGAGATTAACTTAATTTGAAATTTCTTTCACTTAATAGCTACATAAAAAATAATATCTATTACATACTATTTATCTATTATTTTTAAAAAAATTTTTTTTACTTATTAAAATTTTTTTATTCTTTATAAGAATATTTTGATTTTATTGCTTAAATATTTGTATCATACGCTAACTATTAATTTTTATTGTAAATAATAACGCACAGTCATTGACTAAAAACAGAATAGATACGAACATTCAATGGTTTTTCTATGCTCTTTTTGGAGGTTAACTGATTTGACTATCTTACCATCTTCCATATGAGGTTATCAATTCAGTTTATCGTTTACAAATCATAATGCCATAAATGAGTGACTGCATTATATAATTAAATGCAGTACTTCTCTGATCTATTATTAGATAATTGGATAGTTTAACTTTCATACTGTGCCAACCTAATCTGCATTTTTATAACCTCCAACTACAGTAATATTATAATTATTCAGCAATGTTACTGTCAAAAATAAAACAACAATGACGGTCTATGTAAGACTATAAAGAAACTACTTAATTTTGTACTTAGTAAGAATATTGTCATATATTTTTTATTTCAGACATTAAGCAGATTAACATCTTTAATCCGAAATACAAAAAATCAAACTAGACCTTTATTTTACTGGGTTATTCTTGCATTCAATAAGTAAGAAAACAAAGCATTGCTGTTTGATTTTTTATGAGATTTTTGTTTATGACAAAATATATGAGAAACTTTTTTTTAAAGTGTTGACAAAGACCGTATAAAGGAAATTGGTCCAGATCGTGCTTGTGCAGAATGGCTTTTAAGAAATGGAGCATATGTCAGATGGAAACATTTTAATGAACCATTGACTGATTATAATGCATTACCAACTAGTGGAAACTATTATATTGAAGCTATTGAAGCAAATAATGCTGGAATATGTGGTGCAGGATTTCCACATCTTAGTTAGTGTTAATATCATTAACCTAATCATATAAAATAGATTATATATATATATATATATATATATATATATATATATATATATGCATAGGCACAATTATTTATTGAATTATTATCTTATAGAAGGATGCAAGCATATAAAAGATATAAAATTGGAAAACTGCAGATATATAGATAACAGAGCTATGTCATATTTAAAGCTTGTTCAAGATTCATTAACTAATTTAGAAATTATAAAGTGTAGAAGACTTGATGAGAATGGTCTATGTCACTTGAAAGTATTGAAGTATGTAATACATACAAATATACATAAAATATATTTAATAGAACATATTTAACAATGAGTAACATATTTATAACAATGATGAATAATTATATTTTAATATTTTAGAAATTTAAAACAATTAAAAATCAAAGGATTACCAGCCATTACGGATAGTACTGTTCACAATGAACTTGTTGAGGCTTTACCTAATTGTAAAATAGAGTTTGAATGAATATTTTATTATTAAATTAATTGTAAATAGACTTCGATATGTTTTATCATTCATTAAATTATTTTTGATATTTTTAAAAAATGTGTGTAAATAAATAAAATGTAACTGTGTTTATGTGTACTGATTCCTTTGACATGATTATTTGCAACTCTATCATAAGAAATAATTTTAACTTGCTAGAAATATTTTAAGAGAATTCTTACCAGTAACTTCTTGAACTTTCGACGTAGTCTTGAATTTTACGATTTCTTTCTTTAATGTTTATATTTAAATAAAATTTGTATGAGAAATTTAAATGTGCCGATTAAATCAAATACACTCGATTTACCGGAAGTACCGGAAATTGAACAACTTACAGTTGGATCGCAGTTCCCCGCCAGAATTTGATACCGCCATGTTGGCCAGATTGCTATATCAAGTGTTAAAGTGATTCGAATATTATTTTTTAAATTGTGATAGTTTTAACAGAAAATTGTCAATTAGCATCATGTCGCAGGAAATGAATATTTTACGCTGTTATTCATGTAAAACATATCAAGTAATTGTCATATGCACTGTTGTTCATTGTCAATTGTTATAACTTATCTGATTTGTATAAATTATAGGTTCACATAGTTAAGAAAGCAAAGAAATGGCAATGCAAAATATGTAATTTCAAGCAGACATTCAAACAGGTCAGTCAATTTTGTAATAAAAAGATGTTAAATTTCAATATTTCAAAATATATCTCAAAATGATAGATGTTGTGAATATAGAAAATGGTAGTAGATAATGGCAATTTTTAGGCTTATTTTAAAGGCTTGGGTAAAGATTGCCGTATTGTTGTTCAAAAGTTAAATCTTATGAAAGAACATGAGAATCAAGAAAATGTGTCCTTTAATAATAACAGTAGTAATGATAACTATACCAATGATTATACCGAGCAACCAAAGTCGAATGTAAACGTTGAAAGTAAATGGACCAAGTATTTAGATAAATCAGAGGAGATAGAATCTAATATTTTTCAAGCTTCAAGTAGCAAAGATAACAGTCAGATGGGAACTGATCACCTAGAATATACTGATAACAATACAATATGTGAGTCACAAAATGAACACACAAATATAGATAAGGGTGTTTCTTATGAGAATGATTTTGAAGAAGATTTCACTTATGACAATGAGCAAGAATATGATAATTTTGTATCAGAGATAGTAGGTAATGTATCAGATAGCGATAATAATAGCAAAAACAATGATTTCCAGAGCAAAAATGTCAATGAAATTAAAAGTACAAAAAACATATTTGATGATAATGAAGATTTTGATCTAACTATTGATTTTTAAACTCTTCATATTTTTTTTTTTATTTTAAAAAAGAAGTAAAGATATAAAAGAAATATGTTTATGATATCTTTTCCATGCAATTTATTTTTATTATTTAAAAATTCATTGATTTTTAAGTAAATGGTATACCAATTGGAATTTGGACAGTATTTATTTATTTATTTCACATGATTTAAATACATTGCTTTAACTTCAAAATCTTGAAGATATTCTCAGGACACTAACTGAGAATCTAGTACATAACACAGACATACAATTGTAAAAAAAAATAAAATGCTAATGGAGACAATCATCTAGCTATTGTATAGTGACATATTATTATATAATATTTCAACTATGATTAATTCATATTATAAAAGAACAAATATTGTCTAAAAAGTGTTTTGTAACTGTTGAAGCAAATGTATAAGTGAATTATTAAGTGAATTTCGCTTTCTGCTTGTATACTTATAGCATATGCATCCATCAGCATTCAATTTTTTTTTTCTTTTTTTATAACAGAGATTGTTAGGTGTAGTAATCACAAAAAATCCCATATTGTTTCTAGAAAGACAAGAAATTATATAGAATAAATGTTGCCAAAAGTATTGTTTTTTTAATTTCATTGAAACTCAGTTACAGTCTTAATATCGTGACTTGAATTACCTTTTTTCCCTGTCTCTACTTGAACATTCTAATAACGATTGCTTAAAATGATTGTAAGACATTTTGTAGCAGAGTCAATTTGTTCTGCAATGTTATTGTTTGAAGGCAATAGGAAAAAAATTAAATGAATGGCAGTTTCAATAGAACGAACATTTCACAATGGTACCGGTGTATATAAATTTTCGTAAAGAAAGGCAGAAGACTTTTGGCAGGACGACTTTTACATTACGTTTTGTTCTTTTCGTTGTGCGTGTCAGTTCGCAGTCTGAAGTCACGTAGAATTCGAGTTTGAAATAGCTCTCTAACGCGATAAACGAACTCTCTCANAATTTTTTTTTTTTTTTTTTTTTTTTTTTTTTTTCTAGATAGACAATCTATTGCCTATAAAGCTACTGATGTCGGTTGTTCACTTCACCAAAGAAGTATCGTGTCGCTATTTTCGGATAATCGAAAATTTTAGAATCGCTCTAAATCTCGTTAGGCAAGTATCGTTTCATTCGAGATAATTCGTTCCTTGTATAAAGAGAGACCTAAAGAGACGAATAATAGTAAATAAATTATTATAAAAAATATCGGCTATTAAGTAAAAAAAAGGATCGTTTAGATCGTTCCCGATTGTTGAACGCGCGTGAACCGCGAGATTATATAGTACACGCGTATACGCGTGCGATCAGTCGCAATAATTTTGCCGTGAAAGGTATAGCCTTAAAAATACACACGGTGTACTCGTGTCGAGCAGCGCGAGCCTAATTAATAGAATCCGAACATTCTTAAATATCACGTATCCGTTCTCAATTAAATATCACTAAATAAATTACGTTATTAAATGCATCGCGAAATTAATATACATCTAAGGCAATGCTCTCGTGCAGTCCTTCGACGATTTGTTCAGAGAGAAACAAACGAACCATCAGTACTGGTGTCTGTGTCGGCGATAATTCACAGCGTCTTGATGATGCCTCCAGCTACTTTGCCAACTTCTGCTTCGTCTATTCCAAACGCTGCTTAATTAAAAAGCAATAGTTCAGTACAACAGACGAGTCGAGCGTTCTATTAAAGGATTACTTACTTTTGCAATTTTTTTCGTCTCTTGTTCGGCGGACTGCTGAGCTCGCTTTCTCGAATAATTTGTAAAGTCGATGGTATGAACATATCTTCTACGGAAAGATACAACAGAAAATTACAATGCGGGCAAATTTCTCATACATATCATCGATGCACAACATACCGAAGGAATTGGCATATTTTCTCTTTGAAATGAACCTCTGATGCTGCTGCGGTTGCGGCAACGCTTCTCTCGCGCTTCCAACCGTACAATCTCTCGTCCCTTTGCAACCCTTTAAATGTTCCAACTGATCGTGAAGATAGGAACGTTCTGAAGACGTTAAAGACGAAATCCTGTTCCACTGTTCGAACGGATCTAAGCATAAAAGAGATAAAAATGCAATAAGTGAAAAAAAAACTCTTTTTCTTTAGGAGACTTGATTTACAGTACTTACCGATCCTAAGGTTATAAAAAGTAACCAAACCGGTAGTAAATTCGCAGTAAAGGAAATTGTGTGTCGCGTTAATGGTACGAATGCACGAATACGTATTATTATTAGCATTCATGCAAAAACAGAATGGACCCGCATTCCATAAAGGAGCTGTCCGCCAATGGTCGTTGTCGTGTTCGAAACAATTCATTTTCTCTGTTAAACACTCTTTCTCGAGTTTAGCCTTCTTTCTCAGCTTTCTCTCTTTCTTTTTTAAACGTTCCTCCTTTAACCTTCTCCTCTCCTCTCGAGCAATCTCTTTTTCATCCTTCTTCGAGTAAGAATCAGGCTCGCAGTAGCATTTGTGACGAGCTTCCAAAGGATTGTTCAGCATCGGTGGTAGTCGACGATTGTTATTTGCTATGTCTATGATGTCTGTTTATAAAACGAGAGAGTAGACTCGATTAAATCCAGTGAAACGTACATACAGTCGCTTCTTATTACTTTGAGATTTCATCGACGTTATAATTATGGTTATATAATTTACGTAATTTAAATGGAACCTAAAAGTTTGGTAAATTGGTAATAAAATTTCAAGCCACTAACCTTGCCTGTTCCTCCTATCGGGAGACTCCAAGATGGTAACGTCGATCCTAGAAGGTCCTAGATTGGTCGTTCTATTTTTCTGTATCTTTGGAAACCTTCTAGTCGAAGATGTTGTAATTAATGTGGTCACGGGCGTTGTAGTTACAGTCGTGGACGGGATTGTAGTCCTAAAACGAGTTTCGGTATTCGTCCTGGAGAACACGTGGGAAGTCGTTCTTTGTGGCTCTGTCGATTCACCAAAAGTGAACCCTGTCTCAGACCCTGTCGATAATACGTCTGTTGTTTGTCCGTCTGTTCTTATCGTGATTTCTTTGGTAAAGTCATTCGTGGTTCCTGCACTGCCAGAAGTCTCCCTTTGAATCGTAGTTTCTTTCATCGTCATGGTAGGAACAGTCGTGTACTTGGTCTGACGATAATGGTGCCTCGGTGTCGTGCTCTGCGTAGTGACAGTCGTCTCGATTGTTTCGCTAACATTCACAATTGGAACCTCGTCATGTACGCTGTTCGTGAACAACGTATTGTTCCTTCGATGATGGTGAACCTTTCTGCGTCTTTGGGATTTATCATCCTCAACTTCCGTCCTGTTGTTAATAGGCTCCTTTATCTTTTGACGACGAGGCGTCTTCTTTGGTTTGGAAGTCGTCGACAACGTGGTCGAAGTTGGCTCGGTCGTGCCAATCGTATCGGCATTGGTTGGATTAGTCTCTGTTGCTGTAACGTTAAATCTAGATTTTTCCGTACTATCTGTAGACGTGGTTCTCTCATCCGTCACTTGATTGTGCTTCACGATGGAAAGAATAGTCGTTACAATAGGATTAAGCGTAGTTGCATGATCATGCTTCTTGTGATGACGATTCACGTGGTTTCTCGAAGGGTGATGATGCGATTTATGTATTTCCTCTGTGTTCTTTGCTCCTCCATCTTCTTGGTCTCGTATGACTTGGGGTCGCTTGGTCATCAAATGACGACGAATATCCTGAAACGAGAAATATCACGTTATCTCTTTTCTATCAAATGGAACTTCTATCTTTTTTACTTTCAAGGTTTCCAACTGCGTCCTCATTTCTCTGATCTGTTGTTCAATTTCCCGCCTCGAAATTCGCCACTCATTCGGATCTTGGTACACGGTTTCTGAACAGTTTACTCCCCCTTGCGGAAGCACCGAGCATTTCGGTGGAAACGTTCTTCTTGATTCGGACTGGCGTGCTTGAGTCGCCTGAATGCGAAGATAAACGTCATGTCAGATTCTGATAAAAGTTTGTTACGTCAGAAGTACCTTCAAGTCATCTAATTCTTCTTCGATACTCTCCATGATCTTTGTCACGTGTTCAACAGTATCTTTCTTCGCGACGTTTCTTCGTATCCTCCTATGCCTTTTCACCACGTCTTCGACGTTCAATCGGCCTCTCACCACCTTATCCAAGCTAGGATCAAAGTCTTCGATCGAGTATTCGGATTCGTTTAAATTATCGAACACGAGAGACTCGTCTTCCAACGTCCGGTTGTCAAATCTATCCCTGGAAGGGCATCCATCACCATGAAACGCTTTCGCGTCTTATCCAACGAATTATCAACGACTTTCTAAGACTTACGTACTTAAAGATCAAGTTTACGTATTCCCTCTTAACGTCTTCCGCGAGGCCGTTCAATTCCTGGAAGAAATCCTCGTCATCCTCCTCGTCGATGGCTCGCCGGTCCCGGTCACCGTCATTATAATCGTCGTCGTCTTCGTCGGTATCTTGGCTAGCATCTTCGTCGGCCGTGTTTGACACGTCTCGTTTGCCTGAGACGAAAAATCGTAAATGATCATCTCCTCTCTCTGAGATGAGATGAACTAGAAATTATTAGTCTCTACCTCCCATCCTATTAATCTTTCAACGAATGGAAATTATTTCCGACGATAAGCCACGAGGCTATCGTCAAATCATTGCCGATTCGACTTCTTGTTCATTTTGTAAATAAATTTTGAAAAATTAGAATTCAACCAGTTCTGTATTATGGATTTATTAAAATTGAAAAATGTTGATGTAAATGATTGAACTAATCGCAGTTTACATGTTATATGCTCATCGTAATGTCTATTCTTTTTCTATTTAATGAAACTTTGATGTTTGATCGAAAATATCAAAACGCGAGATCTACCTCGTCTAGCAAAGTATCTGGCCATGTCCGTGTATATATCCGTGGGTCTCCTGTCCCTGCCAAAGCCGTATCGGTGCCCATCGAGATAATCGTTGGACTCCAATCTGGTGTAAACGACTCCGTTCGGGGTGAAACAGGCGCACTTCTTCGACACCCTTGGCGGAGGCGCAGCGTATTTGCACTTGTGCCTCCTCCATCGGTGGCCGTCCCTCTCGCAGCGCCACTTTTGACCTGGAATACAATTCGTCTGGACTTCCGGTCGCGAGCACTCGATGGCCAATCGTTCGTGCTTCGACGAGAAGGACGAATGTACAGGATGAACTCTATTATCCAGGTGCGGATCGGAGTCTGAAAGCCGGAGATCATCATTTTACGGTTATTCGCCGCCTATTTTTCCTGAAATCGTGTTCCTCGAAGAATATTCATTTCCCGGGGGAAAGGAGGGGGGAGGGGGGGAGGAGACGTTCTTCTGCAGAATTCCGGTTCCACAGCGACAGGACGAGATACCGCTACGGGGGAAGACACGGGTGTGCACAGGGCAATAAAATGGGATTAAAGTTTTGATCGTTGTGTGAATCCCGAGTGGAGGAACTCCGACAAGACCTGTATTCAAATGCAAAACGATTCGTGTCTCTTTTCAACGGTGATAAACCAAACCGGATGAATGAGAATTCATGCGAGTTAACCGCGAGCTTTAATTACCTCGAATCCCTGCCGGGCTCAGGTAGCCAGAGAGGAGGAAGTTTTTCTTCGATGTCGTTTTCTTTCCGCGTCGCGAGATCTTTCAGCGGCTATCGAAACTAATTAAAAGTTTACGCCGCGAAGAAAATCCGTAACCGATAACAGCCTCGAGGAATGTCGATCCGAAGCCGCTCGGGTAATTACTTTCGTCGATGATATAATTAAATCGACCAAAGAGGCGAGAGAAAAACGGGACGACAATTTTTTTCTTTTTTTTTTTTTTTTGTTTTTNTTGAGTGATTTATTCATTGAGGGATCGGGCCATAATGCGAGATTGCAGCTCTCCAAAGCGGAGAGCAATTTTATCGCCGCGAAAAGGTCAGCGCAAAGTGTTACGCCTTCCTGCAGGGGAAACCGCGTCCCAAATAGGCAAAGGCTGCATAAAGAGCATGAATTACGATTTGATAACAAGCATCGACCATAGAGAGATATCTTACTTGATTCGTCGATGATCGAGTCCTCGAAGTCATCGTCCTCGGAGATGTCTTGATCGCTGCCTGTATCGTTCTCCAGAAACCGATGCTCCGACTCGTGTTCAGCGTCTGGATCGGCAACGTTGTCCTCTTCCTCTTCCGGCGTGGCGTTCGAGTGTTGCCTGGCCAACGTTTGGTTCTGCTTTCTCGCCTCCCGTGCCTTTGACTCCGCGATCGATTCCGGAGTTTCTCGACGGCCGGAAGATTCGATCAGAAACGTATCCGGCCACTTGAACTTCGATCTTCTCCCGTGTTTACTGCAACACGCGATTCCTCTGACGAGATCTCAAAGGTGTGGACTTTCCTCGTCGACAGTTCGTCTCGTTTTGTCTTGTTCGAGGTCGAGCTCGGTAGGTAATTTTCTTTCAACGGTGGGATTTAGCTGGCGTTCTGCGACGTATCATATAGCGAAAAAATTGGCAGTGTACTCACTTCTGAAAAAGTTTCTTGAAAGAACGACCGTCCATCTGCGGCGGCGTCTCGACGCCGGCTATATCCAGGAACGTCGGCGCCAAGTCGATGTTCAAAACTATGTCGTCTACTCTGCAACGTCATATAGATGCTTTATTGTAATTCAATATTGCAGCTGAACCCCCCTGGGGTAAATACCGGCTCGGCAAAGTGCTTGCGAATATTCTGATATCTTCTCCCGCGAATCTCGTTCTTTTCATCTCCCCTCATCGCATTACAGATCTACGATTTTTCCCTATTGTTCGACTTCGAACGTATCTAGAGTTTCAGGAACATTATATAACGCGGTTGACTCGCCCTCTCTTCGTGCCGTTGTNTTTTTTTTTTTTTTTTTTTTTTTTTTTTTTTTTTTTACCGAGGCGTATTTGCGTTCCAAACAAATTTTCGTATCGTTTGAAAGTTGGCGCAGACCACTAGTAAAAGTTGGAGCATCGTAACGATGCTCAAGCAAACAACTGATAAAAAAGGAAAAAACTACAACGACCTCCCGCCGCGTCGTAATATATGTTCTTTTTATCGAGACAAATTTCAGCTCTGGCATTGACTCTTTAACAACGTAATAAAGTGTCGAAGAATTCAGAAAATTATTATTGTTTTCTTTAGAAAATTTGTGAAACTGAAGAATCGGTGAAGAGCAGGTTTAAAATATATGAAATTATAGTAACTGCGTATATTCTCCCGAATCTGTCTCGCGTTTTACCGCGAAAGAATTAAGTACGTGCCACATCGGCACGTAAACTTCCAGTCGAGAGGAAAATAACAGTGTTTCTCGCGATGCGGTTGCGTTTTTCGAATAACCCACGATAGCAGAAACCAGGCGCCGTTTATTAAATCCAGAAGGGATTGCACGCGGAAGCGGGCTCGCGCCACGTCGCGGCATTAATCTAACGTGGCGATGTTTATAACAGACGCGGTTCTGCTTCAATTTATACGCGAATGGCCGTGGGTCCGCGTTCACACGGTAGTTTGGCAATGCGAAAACAGCAGGCTGTCTCGTCAGTTAGCGGACTGTCTTTTTCCTCTCCACGCACGGACTGCTCGAATGATTTATCGTTTTCGAGGTTGCTGCGTGCAACCGTAATTCCAGAAGACGGCCACCAGACAACGGCCACTTATATCCACCGTCGGTGTTCTATTTATTGCGAAGCGTAATCTCGACGATCACGAACGCGCCGTGAATTTCAGAGCGATGGAACGCGATCACGCGGCAATTTACCAGGCTATCGTTCCAATTATAAGTGTGCAACATTGTCGCGAGACAGCGATCACATCTCGAAGAGGAAATGGCACGCAAGTAGAAACGAAAAGTTTCGTTTTTAAGGAAGAGGCAAAGTTCAGACTCAGAATCGTTTAAACGGGGTTTGCAACTGTAAATCTTTCTCTACCGGCGAATCAATTTATCCAAATGTAGCCACCAGTCTCCGTGCGACTGGCGTGATTTACAACTTCACGCCTCCTCTCTTCGCGCGCTCGACCGACGGCTCATGACGGCTCATTTATTTGTCCTACTTATAACTACCTACGAGGATACGCTGGCCGACGAGTTCGTGAAACTCACGGGCACGCGGCTCCGGCCTACGTGGAATCAAAATAATCGTAGAACCGTGTGTGCTTACATGGTGCCAGGTTCGATTCCAGGACCTCGGATCAAGAACGGCACTCTGACGTCGAACTCGAACGGGAAACTCTTCCCTTTGATCAGGCCAAACTGTCCCAAATGGTAGCCGTGGTCGGACGTGTAGATGATGTACGTGTTGTCCAGCTCACCCAGGTCTTTCAGTTCTTGGTAAATCTGTTAAGAAGCGAACGTTTGAGAGAGAAAAAAAAACGAGGATAACAGGAGGATATCTATCAATTAATACGCGTGTCCGCGGAATCACACACGTACCCTGTCCACAGCGTAGTCGACGCTCTGCAACGTTTGCAGCCTCTTGGTCATCAGTAGGTCCGTGAACTGCTTGTGAATCGGCTGCATTTTCTGCGTCACCTGCAGGATCCACTGTTTGTCAGGATTCGGGGCGTAGTCGTAAGCCGGTGTGCTGAAACGGGAAAGAATTCTTCTTGGTATGGCGGAGGCAGAGGACCAAAGGACTTTGAGCTACTCGTTTGGCTTCGAGCGAGCACGGGCTCTCGACTCGAATCCCCCGGTTAGCCGATTAAGCGGCCTCGAGTCTCGGCTGCTGTTAACTATTCGAGCACGTTAGCCCGCAGAATCCGAACTGGCTAGGCGAAATTGAATTAATCTCGAGTATCCCGACTCGAGAGTTTGATGCAACGAGAGTAGGTGAAACGGCGATGGACCCCTCGAAACATTGTATCCTCTCTCTTCCTATTTCCATCTCTCTCTCTCTCTCTCTCTCTCTCTCTCTCTCTTCACCAATTACGCGAGACACGAAATTATAGGTAATTGGCCCTTCATCTTCCTCCACGTCCTTCAGGAACCGACGCTCGGCTCCAACGTGGTAGTGGCTGCGTGGATCTTTGTCTTACCTTGCGGACCGCATCGTGCGAGAGAACAGGTTTATCCGGGCCGGTTCGGGATTTCATAGAGAATTATGATAGTTCGGAGGGGTAGCAAGAAATTCGACGTGTCGTAATTTCGCTGTCTCCAGTCTACCTGGTACTTATTATTGTACATCGTTGAACGTACGATCGTCCTCGACGAGAGACTTTTATTAAAAGGTAGGACGTTTAATCGAATTCCACGACTCCACCCCCTGATTTCGAATTAATTTCCGTGAAATGAAATTGAGACCTTACCGGTGGGAGGGAGGGAGAGAGAGAACATGCATGTCGACGGTGCATGAGAACGAGCGTTTCGCGTGCGCGATTGCTCTATCCATCAACGCGGTACCTATAACGCGGAATCCCGAGGAATCTCGTTTCGCTCCCGGGGGCGAGACCGTGTTGCTGAATTTCCGCGGAAAAACGAACACGAGGAACACCGACTAACGCGATCATCGCAGTACCAACCGCGCGTCCACCGTTCTCATTGAATCAACGTTCCAATGGGAAATACAACGGCTGCTAGCTATAAATCCGATTCGAAACGAACTCTAAGAAAAACGTACGAATGAAGAGGTAGATGAATTTGGCGGCAATTGGAATGTACGAAATTTTAGAACCAACGTGGCTCCACTTGAATTTCAGGCTAACAAATTCTACTACTATTACTATTGTTGTCTGTAAGAAATGTACTCTTTGTTCTATTTCTAATTAAACGTCCGGCTCCAACTATCAAATCAAAATTGAAAGTCCACTTTAAGTCCACTTTAAGGATTAAAGAAGGCGAATGTTCGCGTTGGTTTCGTCGTGTTTTCTTTCCGTTTGCACAAACGTAGCTGCGGAAGTGGTGGGGAATAGCGAGCGAAGGCCGGGTCTTTATGAGAGAATTCGAAATAAAGCTGGCAATCTGACGGTCGCTGCCGAACGTAGAGTATCGTCGTCCGTCGTTCTCTACAGAGCTACAGAGCATCACCCCTTCCATCCTCTCTCGTCCACAGTCTCTACCGTCCGCGTATATATTTCGTCTGGGCTCCTTAATTGCAGCCTATTCTGCGTGCACCGGCTCGCCACGGCCACTTAACTTTCCCCGCGAGACACTCGACGATTATAGTTGCACCCAGACACGTGCCCCCCCGCACCACCTTAACGCGCGCGCGTTTTGTCTCCTCCGTGCGTGCTCGCGCGGGCATGCCTCTTCTTGAAAAGCGAGCGAGCTGTCGTTGCACGCGCTGGAACGCTAATCAACCGTCTCTCCTCCGTGTAATTATAGACCGCGTAGGTCTAACCTAGGTCTAACCGAGGACAATCGATTTCTTCTTCGTGCCGATCTCTCCTGGCCCCTGCGCCAGTCGCTCCTCCTCGCCAGCTTCTTTTAACTTTGTTTCGTTACAGCCGCTTTGTGTTTGGCTCTCGGATTTTTCGAATTTTCAGCATCGCTCGATTCTCGATTTCGAAAATTTCGAGTCTCATAAATCTTTTCGAATCATCCGACACCTTTCCAATCTCTAATGTCCCAGGCATTCTCTAAAAGTTTTCGCAGCGACACACGTAGCGCCGGATTGTTTCGTATTCGCGCTCTCGTGGTTTTTCACGCATTCGTGGCTAACACTTCGTTAATTTCGAGGCTGCAACGTCCGTTTCGGTTGAGAAAGTTTCTTTCAAAAGCAATGGATAATGGGGAAAGTGGGTGTCGCACTGGCACCCGATAGTTCCCGGTGTTTCGCGGATCGTCGCTTTCACTGTCTGGACCGGCAAAGTTGAATAACCGCAACGTTTCGTTGTTTGCATACATCACAATGGAATTTGAACCTCGCAGAATCAATATCGGGAATCCTTTTCTTCGTCGCCCTAAGTACCATAACTCTCCGCGAATATTAAGCAAAATCTTTATTCGGTTTTTCATTGTTCGGGATTTCAATCGCGGAATTATTAACGTGCAATATCTCAGATATTACCAGCCGACGATCGGCCATAAAGTATTTCTTCTCTTCGATATGAAGAACAACGTAGGAGAGGACAAGGTTCTGCAGACATTCGCCTTCAAAGTGAACAAGTGACAAGGATATACAAGGGCGTATCGGAAGCAATCGATATTTAACGCCGATGGTTTATCGTCGAGCAGCAAAAGGTCACAAAAAGTGGCAAAAAAGATCTGCATTGAAGAGCTTGCTTTCCCCTTTATTCTTTCAAATCGGTTGTCGATAAAAAGAACACTGGGCGAACGAACGAGGATCACAAGGGATCAATTGTCGAGACGTTGCGAATGCACCAGCCTCGAATTGACTCGTACAAGTAACAGCCAACGGTGGCGCACTCGATTCGGTCAGCCATCGTTTCGATCGACATATTTCACGTTGATACGCTATTAACCGATCTAAGACGCCATCGAATCGAGACCATCTATCTCTGTCCGTTTGATTTTTCCGTTTTTCTCGTTCTCGGCCGAACAGTTCGTTGCGATCCCTTTCTTTCGTGTCTCTCCATTCGCGATCGATGTTGTATCGCCACGTGTTTACCCACGCCTCGTTAATCAATTCCAATACCATTGGATCGCGCGGTCGCGAAGTCGAAATCGAGCCGTTGCCTCGTGTGTGCAGCGAACGATCGATCGATCGGAATTTGTTTTGTTCATTGACTATTATTAGTTGGAAGATCTTCGAAGATACTCTTCTTGTTTTAGACAATCCTTTCAACGTACATACAAAGCGTGTAAAAAGAAATTATTCTCTATTCTATTAAAAAAAAAAAAAAAAAAAAAAAAAAANTAGAACAGAGACAGGTGAATATAATACCTGCATCGCGGAGGTACAATAACGGGGCGTTGTCCAGAGGGACGAGAGACGAGACTACCGCAAGAGGGGTGCACGTTTTTAGTGCTTTTCATCGCGCTGCACACCCCGTCTAGGGCACTCCATCACGCGACGATGACACGGTGGCTGCAGTTATCTATCCGGTTGTCTAGTCTAGAGTGCCTTCGTGTCTCTCGTTTTTTCGCCTTCGGTTCCTATCTCTCTCTCTCTCTCTCTTTTTCCTTCTCCCTCTATTTCTCTCTTCTGTCTTCACACTGTTAAATCGTCCACTATTTGCAAATTCGACGCCGTTGTTTCTTGCTTTTCGTCCACCTCTTTCGATTCTTATTCGCGCGTCAGAACGAACCAGCCACGGATATCGCCCCTCTCCCCTCCTCCCGTTTCACGCATGAATCCTCGTTAGAGGACGACAGCTCTGAATGGTCAACAGCTTGAGAAAAACTTCGACGCCGGACGTCGAATACGTTGACTCTCGCTCTCGCGTGCACGCCCGCTCGAGTTCTTCGTGGAAACAGGTCCCATTGTCAGGAAGCGCGTGTATGGTGGCGTCGACGTCTATGGTACGCTCGCGTGTTACCCGTTCGTCATCGTGAATGAAAATGAAACGCGTCACGTCGGAAGGAATTGGAAGTTGTAGTTGACGCGATGGTAGAACGAGGCCTGGACTCGTTTTTTTCACGCCCATTGGTGATAATAATGGACGTTGCTCCGTTTCTCTACCGTAAACTGTATTCTGTCGTATGTGCGTGTATAACACGATACTCGAGTAAGAACGTAAGATAAAACACGAATTTAGAGGTGAAGCTCTTTTTCAAGTTAATGTACTTCTCTCGAATGTTTGTCAGCCTAAGAAGAATGATAGATTTTTTTTTTTTTTTTTAATAAGAAGAGAAGCCATTTGGAAAGGTCTACTTCTTGACTTACAAGTTGTGAAATTAGACCTTTCTTAATATTACGCCGCGGGCGTATTTTCAAGAAAATCAATCGCACAGAGTCAAAGCTTCGAATCGTAAATTCACAACAAACGAGCACCAGTTTTTAAGCCCTTCTTACAATTTTACAAACACAAATTTATCTCGCTCGTTAATAGAGTCTTTCAGTATTGTAATCTCACGTAGCCTCGAATATCATTGTACGTAGAAGTGCGCACTAGCCGTGCTAATAGTACAGCTTGTCATCCTGTAATCCGATGTTGAGATCTCCATGTAGAAAATAGCAAATCGCCACCTACACGTTTCTCCGGGCGATTTAATGCGTCGAAAGGATTATCGTTATCGTATATCTCCGCGAGAGCTTAAAATAGAGTCTTAGGGCGATATCTCGAGGAAAGAAGGTAAATCGCGATCTCTGAGAATTCCCTTCGTGGAAAACAACCGTAAAGAGAGTGTACGTGCAAAATAATCTATAGTCAGTGACCTGTGAATTACGTAGTATCTCTCAATTTCAAGAAGCAGAGATTTTTACGACTCTAAAGCTCCGAAACTCCAACGTATCCAGATGCTATATTGTATTTACGAATTTCGTAAAAAAGTATAACGAAAAAAAAAAAAAGAAAAAGAAAAGAAAAACAAATGGATCAAAGATACAGCATACTCGTTGTAATATTTGGCAAATGAAACGAGTACAGCGCACTCGTTAATAAAATTTGTTTTATCATTGCGAACGTCAAAGTTGCCGCACGGTAAATACTCGAATACCGTCGCGTTGATTGGAAGCGGAGGTTCGAAACGGAATCTTTGGTAATTGGCAAATAAATGTCTGATCCGGGGAGAGGGAACGAGGCTAACGAACTGACCCAGATGTCACCCAGCGGGTCAGTAACGAAGGCAAATAGAAATGACAAAAGTTCGCCGGTACTTACTGGTGAGTGGTGACGTTGAAGAAGAGGTGCGAGAACTGCGGCGCTGAATCCTCCGGGCCGTGCGGCGCCGGGAAACTCGCGACCAGCATCACCGGCTTCCGGGCGAAATTGTGTTTACTCTGGCGCAGAAAAGCCACGCTGTCGTTCGCTATCAGGTCCGGATAATAGTCCTTGCTGTACTCGAAGCCGTGCTTTATCTTCTTCCCATTCATGTTCACGCTGTAGTTGTAGTACCGTGAATTCATTATGAGACCGCCCCATTCTCGCCAGCCTGGCGGTATGTACGAGCCGTTGTACTTGTTCAGGTACTTGCCGAAGTAACCTGAAACGTGTGTTTGCGACAACGTGAATTAAATGAAATCGCCCCCAACAAGCCGCCAGGAACAAGCAGCTCCGTTCCTCGGAAATCGATTCAACTCGAATTAATCCACGCTGCTTTCCCGTCATTTGCGTAGTTGTTAAAAATAACAGACGAAGAGAATGAATGGATGATTGGATTGATGAATGATATGTGAATGGTTGACCTCAAGGTGATCTCATTTCTTGGACAAGTGATTCTTGGACTCTTCGATTTTGATTTTTCAATGTGACCGATTCGAGCTTCGGTGCTATAAAAATACAAAATTATGAATACTTATTTATTCGAGGAAGTCGTGATTTCGTTTCCAAGTCTTGACAAGTCAAAATAGATTAATTCGATTGGTTAATTGCAATCTGTGTTCTGGTGACACTGGTAAACTGGACGATCGAGAGCGTTTAGGAAAAAATGCAGATCAAAAGGTTGCCATCGAGTGAATAATGATATGACAAAGGCGTGGCGAGCTCGTTGCAGCCGTGCTTGATAAAAGAAAGATCTCTAACCCTGACTATCGCAATAGTAATTAATGTGCTACGGACACGCTCGGCTCGTCGCAGGAACTGACTCATGTGAGAGATCGATTACCCTATCTGACGTTTTGCTTTCGTCCTGCACCCCGGCACTCGAATCGGAAAGCTCGATCTGCTCTACGAAACCACGTTTCGTTTGATCGATCGATTAACAGAACGTAACGCGCTTATAACGCGCTTATAACTTTCTATTCTATTCTATTCGACTCTATTCTTCATTCGAGGACTTAGAAGAGAACAAGGAATTTACCATTATTTGTGTTATGCCGGTCCGCAACGTTTGAACTTTTGCTTTAAAGTCTAAGCAGTCGTCGTAACTTTTACTGCCGTTTCGACGTAGAGTTTGACACTATTGAATGTGTATCGAGCTACTGTTGCAAGTTTCACGGAAATTTCATCTGTTCTGTATTGATTTGCAATTTCCAAAGCAGTTTTCACTTCGAATTTATTTCGTTTTTTTTTTTACCGCTGTTTCGACGTAGAATTTGACAACCACAGTATCGACTACTTTTGCAGATTTCACTCAGGCTTCGTCAGTTCTGCGACGATTTGCGATTTCCATTGACAATTTATGACGACCGACACGTTTGCTTAGACTCTTTCCAGAGGAAGAGTCAACTTCCATGTCCACAGGGCAGCGTTAACGCGTTGAAAAATTTACGAAAAGCAGTATCGATTTAGCGTTTTAAGAGATTGAATTAGAGTAGCGTCTATCCGCAACGCTTCGAATATCCCCTGGCACGTTGAAATTTTCACTTTCCCACGGGCTCGATTCCGAGCTAGGTGAATCCCGCGGAGAAATTTCCAAGATTTTTCCTTCTCTTTCGCTGGCCCGCGATAAATCAAAGGGCAATCCCATTTTCCACGATCCTTGCGCCCTTCTCGCATACTCGCATACAGACACGCCGGTCTACGGGGGTAGCGTTGAATTATTCATAGGGGATACCATCAAATAATTAATTCAAAAGTACCGTGCCGTCCCTTTCGTGGTAGCCGCGACGTTTACATACCTGTAGCCGCGTTTCGCTATCGAACACAGCCTATAAACGAGGAGGAGGGGGCAGGGGGGCTTATTTATAACAGTTGCACGATGTAAGGGAGACGGAGCAACTTTTTACCGGTCCAGGACCACCTTGAGCTTCGCCCAATCGCATTACTCTCGTTTTGTGTTAACCGATGACATCTCAATAAAGGCCCGCCTCGTCGACTAACTATAAAGAGCGGTAAATCTTTCGGCAACCGAAAGACGGATGGTAGGGGATATTTCGCGAGCCTCTCCTCTTTAACCTCTTTAACCTGGTGTGTGTCGCGTCGACGTGACACGATCGTGACAAAATTTTGCGATCTATCTTCTCTCGTTAAATCCCTTCGAACGACCGTGACGATCTCGAAGCAATATCCTTACGTTCGATCCTCGTCGTTTGATCGTTTAATTCGAAACGCGCGCTTAATTCATATTTTCAGAGAAGCGTCGGGACTTCGCCGCTACGGGGCAATTCGATTCGTAGATCGTAGTAGCGTCGAAAGAGGAAGGACGAGCATTTCAATTCCATCACGCGAGCTGACGTTTCCTGCGGTGTGCCAAGGGGGAGGAAAAAGGACGTCGAATAGCGGATGTTCGACCTGGTTTCTTCGTCGACGCGAGGCCAGCGGTCAAGACTGATAGGAGAGAAAAAAGTAGTCGCGAATTAATTAGCAACGTCGTTCGAAAAAGTCCTCTCGATCGTCGCGTAGAGATACTGTCGAACGACTTTTCGAAACCGAGACACGTTTCTCAGGGGAACAGGTTCCGAAGGATCACGTCGATCAACTTGGAAGATTCGCATAAACGAATATATATATATATGATCGATGCTCGATTACGCTTTAATTATCGATCCGTCTTGTTGGATATCGTGTCGCGAATGCGTTCAGCAACATCCGGGCTTGTCCTTTCCGTAATTAAATTAATCTAATATCTCTGAAATTTTCTTGTCTTACAGGGAAGATTAGAAGCGTAACTTGCAACCGACGACTCTTAATAACCGCTCGATTACGCGCGGTATATTTACGAACGTTAATTCCTTCGGTATTCGAGTCCTTCGATTTCCCGCTTAATATCCACATCCTCGCGAGGTCGTTGCTACCGTCTCCTTCGAGCGTGCTTTACACTGACTTGACATCAGCCTAAAAATACCTGGATGGCACCGAGTCAGCTGTAAATATCAATTAGATTGTTATCGCGCGACGCAGCATGCGCGAGCTTGGTAACGAATCTAATTGCCACTCCGCCATCCCAATTAATCACTGTCGTCGCGCTCTTCTCTATTTCTTACGTCATGCTTTGCGCATTCCTTGGAAATCTGCGACGTACTTTGTCACGAATCGATCGCTCGAACAAATTCCAACAGTTTTAAAAAATTCCGCGGAGTTTTTTGCAGTGTTGGATGACCAACTAGGCCTGATGGTGTCAGTTCAGGAGCTAACACTGAGTCAGTAACAGACCTCTGATAGTTCTCTACCAACAGTTATTCCACGCTTCTTTCCCCCCTCCCTTCAATTTACAAATTATACAAAGACGCACTAAGAAGAAAAGAATACTCTAACATCATCCTTGGCCGCGTGATTACAACGTGAATAAATAATCTCTCAAAGGTACAAGGCGTTGTTCGTTTACGCGGAATCCAACGTCAGATTTTTCGCAAGCCTAGCCCAATGCTTGTTAGAGAGCAGAGATAGACTAGCTTTGCGTTTGTATTCTGACTCGGCATTGATCAGAAAGGAGTCTTCGTTCGAGGCCAAATATTCCAACGTCGTCCGCGATTCGACGCGGTTTGCTGAGTTGACGCGAGTCCTCCTCGTGAATTCGCCGGATCGGTTGACCCATATTCCCGCCCACACGAGCGTGTATGTCCGCTGCATCGGCAACCGTTCCATCGACTATCCCCTTCCTTCTCCTCCTTCTCTTCCTCCTCCTCCTCCGCCGGATATTCGTTTTGTTTGCCCGAAGAGAGGAGAACTCGGTGCCACGACTGGCGCCAGGATATCACGGTTCCTCCGGCTTGTCCTTTTGTCTCGCTTTTGTCGGACAGACCGATCGACCGATTCGGGCGACTGTGTGTCCCGGCTTTTTACGATCGAACGCTATTCCAGACCCGTCTGGCTATTATTTTTGCATTTTTACCAAAGCGTTTGCTTTGCGCGCTTTTGCTGCAATCACTGCCGGCTGCAGCATGCGCGTTTCAGAGAGAGAGAAGCAACAGGTAAACGCCGCCGTCATCCCTCGTACTCCTCCGATTGCCCCACTTTCTTTTCTTCCATTTCTTCCGTGTCATTCTCGAACAAATTGCCGTTTTTCTGCGCCTTGTTTCGCTAATGTTGCACCGCGCTGCAAGTTCGAAAGCGAAACTTCTGCGTCGTCCGATCAGTCCTGGCAATCTTCTGCCGACATTTCGAGTTAGTAAACGAGGCGCATCGTTTGCGCATCTATTTAAAGGAATTTAAATATATAAATATACGTGGAAATTCATAAAATGTCGAAAGTGGAGAGCGGAGTTTTGAAAATCCACGGTGAGGATGGCAGCGGCTTCGTTACATCGGTGACTTGCTAAGTGTTCTGTGTACTGCTTTACCGACAAGGCCAACTCTCTTTGCTTCCCGATCACGTGAATGGGACCTGCTAGTCGCAGAAGCTAAATCCACGTTTCTTTCTCCTTCGATTTGCCATGGACGTGCCAAGAAAAAGAAAGCACTCTTTTTCCCTCCCATCCTCCTTGGTTACAACGTAGAATAAATCCTCTTAAAAATATCAATATCCTTTACCCGGAATCCAACAACAACGACCCGAACATGTTCGCGAATTAGCGGGTACGCGGTGAATACTTGAATTAGCAAGGCCGAGTTGCACGGCCGGCTATATTCGGCGCATCGCGATGAACCAAATCGCTAATGGGTCTTCCTACCAATTATTTCGGCCCGGTTGTTTCGTGCGCCGAGTGTATTAACCCGCTTTCGGGGAGAACGGCACGGACTCGTGGTTCGCGTGTCGGCCACGGTTTCTAGGATTTTCGTACGTCCCGGGTGTAGAGGTGCATCGCATGCACCAAGAACGCGAGCCAAGTTTAACGAGCAGCCGGCAAAAACGGATCGCATAACAAATAGCGGCTTTACACAAAACGGGCACAAATCACCGGCTATTACGAGGAAGTTTCGTGATCACGGTGATTCGCGGCGAATAAAAATACACGTGTTTCTTACGAGCGATGATCAGGGGATGACGGGACACGCGAGATGTTCGTTCGACGAGCGAGCGTATTTTTCAGAAATCCCGTTGTTGAGTTCTGGGAATGGTGAAACGGAGCCAAGACGTGTACGTCCCTTTGCTCGGACTCTGTTTGCTCTTCTCACTTGTGTACAGTCTCGGCAAACACGGGCCTCGAGCGAGAAGCTGGAAAATCTTCGTGCCGGCGAGAGTTTTTAGAGAGTTTTCGAGCAGTAGTTTAACAAACGTGAGTGACGCGTCCGAAGATAGACAAATTCAGCTCATTTACGAATGTGAATAACAGTAAAATGTGGAGAACGTACAGCTGTATAATTCGACGTTTATTCAAAAGATTGACGCTGCAGTTCGACAGCTCGTATATAGAGTCGAATTGACTTCGATCTTCACTTCCGAGTTTCACTTATAGTTTCGTCTAAGGCAGCACCCTCGTCGTCCCCCTAGGTTTGTCAACTCTAACGTGAATTTCATGCAGCATCGACTTTCTTTGCAAAAAGTAGTTCAAATGCGAGAGACACGTACACTTGGTGCAACGATTACTTTTTTATTGCAAAGTATAAATACTCGTACGCTTATCGCATCGATCGAACTTTAACTTGCAAAGTTAAACCTCGACTCGCGGCGTTGTGTTGGGCTTCTTTGAATTTGAGTTGCTGAACAGCTGAACACGTGTTGCAAATAATTCACGTTACGCTGGTTTCCACGGAAGCGCAGCCGGCGGAAAATTAACAACACTGTTGTCCCACGGGACACGTTGTTGCATCGGTGTAATTGCAATTGCGAAGTCCCTCGCGAAAGTGACTTCGGAACGTCGTTTCAAGTCGCTTTCGGGACGGGAGAAATCTTTCGTATAATTCGAAAGCATCGCGTCAGCGCGGATTGTCGCGTTTAATAAGCGCCACGCTTCGTCGGGTATTATTAATCGTAGAAAAACGTTTCTGAGCAACTGTCGGCGGTGCCTACGTCTCGCGTTGATACCGTCATTACGCAGTTATCGTGATTAGATGTGTAGATAATGGCGGGCGATTTGTCTTATTATACCGGTAGAGAGCAAACGTCTCTCTGGGGCCCGTCGCGTTTCGCGTTCGTTCGCGATTGTTCGCTTCGAAACGGGACGGCTGGAAGATTATTGTCATTGTTCAAATGTACAAAGACGTATCGGAAGATACGCACTCGCGGACGAACGTTAACAAGTTGTACCATCGCGGTGGCAGGGATGGCACGTCTTCGTGGCGCACCTGCATCCTGAAGGCAATTATCAGCCTCGCGACGATTCCTACGTATTTTCATAGCTGACGTTTCATGGAATCGAAGTGAGTACTTTGCATAGAAACGTCGTTCCGCCTCTGTCAGATCGACGATCAGTCGTCTCCAGTTGAGTAAAATGGAAATACAACGCCTTGTGTAGGAAATCGAAACGCTAGCTTCGATATGGTTTACTTTCAAGCAAATTGATATCGTTTGAAATCGTTTCATTGCTGCAAAGAATCGAAATCTCTCGACTTTGAGACCAGGATTTCATACCAAATGATACTTTACAGCGAGACGTTAATGTATACTTGTATCTCGAAGAAGTTGATCGACGTCTCGTCGCAAGCTATCGGTTTGGTACCAAATTCAATTTCAAACGCAAAGGAGTAAGACACAGGAGGAAGGAAGGAAGGTTTATTTCACTCTCTCTCTCTCTCTCTCTCTCTGTTTTCTATCTTTAAGAAAATATCTAATCCGGGTTGAAGTATCGTCAGGGGGTGTGAAATTTATTCCTCGTCCTCGTATCCACTTTCCTCACACGATCCGAGCAAATCCCAAAAGGGGAGGAAAGCGAGAGAAGAAAATCATGTCGCTTGTGTTCGAAAAGACTGGCTGCTTAAGGTGTCGTTCGTTTTCACCCAATCAGAGGCAGCGTCGCGCGCCTTTTGACGACGCGCATGAGAGAGGGTCGCAAAAGCCCAATGAATGCACCGATCCGCAGATCTGCACCTGCACCGTGGGGGCCTTTTTGTGCTGGCGATGTGTGGCGGCGACCCTCGTGTATCTTGCAGCGAGCTTGTGGCTGCCCCGTGTTAGTCCGGCTTGTCTTCGACCTCCTCTCTCTTTCTCTCTCTCTCTCTCTCTCTCTCTTCCTTCTGTCTCTGTTCCACGTGTGTGTATATGTGTCTCTCGTTTGCCTCTTCAGCGTCTCCCTCCCCTCCTCCCCTTTCCCTTTCTCGTGTCCCACGCGAGTCGAGCCTCCTCCACTCGAAAAACTGGCGGCGCGTCCTCTCGAGCCGCAACGCAGCCACGAACAATGCTCCTCCACGCTGGACTGCCGCGCGGCGCGATTTAAATTTAGATAATCTCACCTGCACGAACCTGCACGGCCTCGGGGAGAGAGGCTACCTGCGCCACACATCGTGTGTGCACACGTTCGCTCGGCCCCGGGGTTCGATCGCTGGCCTGTTTTCCACTCGCGTGGAAACGGTTCTAGTTCTTCTTCGCCCCGGCCGATTACCACGAAATTTCCACCCCCTTCCTCCCGATTGTAAATTTCTCTCTTTATGGATACTTCCCGTTTACTACCACCGAGCTATTTTCCGAGCGGCCAGGTTACCTACCGGCAAATGAACTGATCCGGTGCGATTACCGAAGTTAAACCACGCGCGGGCCACCGCGTTGGAACTCCGACCGACGGCTATCCGGCAACTTCGCGTACTATTAGCGCCCGATGGTTCGGGGACCATTTACGGCTCAACTTCCTTAATGAACTCCCGCTGGAACGTAGCTTCTACGTAATATTAGAAGTTAACTACCAGCTGCCTTTGTGTCTCTTAATATTCCGCGTATCTGCCAGTGCTGCCGTGCTATCTCTTCCTTTTCCGCGTCGCGTCACGTGCATGTCCATGCAGATGAGGCTGCGGGTCGATTCCACGAGATTCCTCGAACGAATACGGGGCGAGAGTAGCGGGGCCAAGTCGACGACGAACAGTGTTTCGGCAAACAACGGCCAACAACAGCCACCTGGCCGTCCTGATAACGCCTGAAGCTTCTCGTTCAGCTTCGAGGACGGCTCTGGCCAACGATGATCCAGACTTTCGTGAAGTAGCAGCGCTTCTCTGTAGCTCCTATCTACACTCGGTTTCACCCTTATGTGATGATCGTGTACACGCTACACACGACACCCAATAGCTTACGTCTCTCGAAATATTCTGTGGAATCGTAATTCCTTCGAAATGAGACAGTGTTGTTTCGCCATTTTCATATTCCTTTCTTGATGGAAATGAATCACGCCTCGTATTTTCTCATTCAACAGCTTCAATTCTTTCGTGCAAAGTTCCGTCTTAATCCGAATAACTCTTCTTCTCTCGTCGAACATGTCCGTATTGCACATATTGCAAAACGTTGCGGGTTTATGAGACTCGATGTTTATGAGACAATGAAACGTCCAGGTTTGCAGAATTATTCGAACACGCTTGGAAAATCGCGTGTACGGTGTGCGGGCGAATTACGAGACAGCGAACGAGGAACGCGAGTCGAGCAACACGATATATCGTTTGCCAGCATCTCTTCAAGTCATCGCGACTCTCTCTCTCTCTCTCTCTCTCTCTCTCTCTCTCTGTGTCTCTTCTATATTCCGCCGTTTCGCCAGTCTTGTATCTGAGATTCACAGAATAACCTATTCGACTACCATATACGACATCCCGGAACCGTGCGAACTTGCAAACGTATAAGGGGATTTGTTTTATTACCAGTGCAGGCCCACTGTGTGCGTGAGTATGCTGCTTCGCCGCGTCGATGCGAAAATACGAGCTGGAAGAAAGTCGAAGGAGCCGACAGAACGCAAATTCCGCGGGACAAAACATCGTTCCTTTGACTAAGAATTCCCTCTTGGAGACTGGAAATCGTATCTGGGTGTCAGAGGTTACCTTGGAAACTCGAAACGTCGATCTTTCTATACTTTTTCAACTTCCCGCGGGGGTTGAGGTAACTTTTTAGACTCGGGTGATTTAGCTCTTCGACTCAGGGAGATCCGATTCGATCGATTCGAATTCATATAAATAAAGTTCTGCTGTATTTATTTCACAATATTCATTAACCAATTTACAATTTTAGTTAAAAATTTTGCTGATACGAAATTTCAAACGATCCTTCGTAAAATCTGCGAATAAAAGTTCGCGTACTTTATCGTATCGATGGAAATTTTATGATTCAGTCTCGTCGGTAGTTCCGATGTTGACAGGAGAATCTTCTCTCGAAAGAATATTAATATTAACTAGAACTGTTCTGTGAATGACTCCAGTTTCACAAATGCCTATTGTCGATTTAACCGAGACTTTGTAACAACCGTTTTCAAACCGCATCGCTGGGGATCTTCATCGAATAAAAAGGAACGCTTGTACTTCGTTTGGCCATTTCCTCGCGCAACACCCGTGCGAAAATCTGATATCGATGAATTGGGCGATTATGCAACGAACTTATGCGAACCTGCGTTTTATTATAAATTATACGATAGAGAGTAACTTTCAGGGACAAGGGAGCATCCGCCTCAACTGACGAGCAACTCTCGTAGAATTCTATCTAGAAAAATTTTAAAATCTCTAGATTATCGCGTTTAGAGTTATTATTATCAAAATGAAGTCAAATGATTGCAATTCGAGGATTTTCTAAATGTTCTGCCTGGCGAACATCCAAGTGTTGCACGCAACGCGATGACAAGTGAAATTTGTGCGACTCGAATAGTATTATCAGCGAAATTGAAAAAAGAAAAAGAAAAAAAACGAGTAGTTGAAGCTGCGAGTGGTAGTATTTATAAACATCGTTGCGTGCGGCATTATTTGCTTCGTTTCATTTCAAAATGAAGCAAATAATAATAATCATTTGATTTTTGCCTTTCGAGAGGCAAGTTTCGTAAGGTTCGGGTCGTTCGTAAGGAATCGTAAAATCGTTTATAACCCCATAATTTGCAACTTGTCAAGTCGGCGACATCGCCAGTTGGCAAATTATTGTGCAACAGGGTCCTGATAATTGCCAGGGATAATGGCGTGTGCTTCCACGACAGCGTATTACAAAATACACCATTCCGTGAGAAATTCCTCGAAGCCGTAAAATCTGATAGAATAATTTGTTACCGAGTAACACAAGCGAGCAAAGGAACGTGGAAAAACTTAATAACCGTGCCATTCGACGCGAGTGTTGTCTATTCTCGTGACGGCTGATGAAACTCTTTTTAAACGGCTCGTTTCCCGAACGTGTACTTAAACGCGAATCGCAATTTTTTTTTTTCCTTTTTTTTTTATCTTTTTTTTTTTCCCTCGCATTGAGAAGCGTTGATGGTGGTGGTTGCGTGATATCTGTTCCGAGAATCCACAATGCGAGATCCAAGTGGCACGAAGGTGCCAGTAAGTGTAACACGGTCGTCGTAGCTTCTTGTTCGATTTGCATAAAGCAGATCTCTTCTCTGAAGCAGAAACCTACGGGACGTCGATCACCGGGTGAGCGAGCCAAGCATCCGTGCAATCCATTAGGATCTATCTGATATTCTATTAAGATATCTCCGGGTCTAGGTTGTGCAAACGCGTTCAATCTGTTTCAATGAAAACAACACGATCGATCCATTGAATGGAAAGTGCACTGTCGTCTATTTATACGTCCGTGGGTGAACAATTTTTAAACAAACTTGTCCGCGAGTCACTTGAGCTTCAACACCTTAAAATTCAATTTTCACCTACGCACGGGATAATGAAACCTATCGGCGAGACAGATATTACACGTGGGTATAACGAAAGAATGAGAAAACATATCGTGCGCGCTTTAGGTTCAGCAAGAAAGTGATTCGAATAATTCTACTAACATGTGTACACACGTTGCTGAGTTGCGAAATTAGTCGAACAAATTTTCGTTTCATTCTGACAAGCAGAAATTATATCCTCGTATATAGTCGTCAATCTGTACTCGATGAAAGTACATGTGTCATGTCAAGTGTAGACGTTGAACAAGCACGGATAGTAATATCATTCATATTCTGTTATTTAATTTTATTAAGATGTATTATTATTGATATTATTAGTACATTTAACGTCGAAATCCAATTTATTCAATGTTCGTACGTTTCGAAGTGAGCGAACAGGTTCATGCGCTACCGAATGTTTCTCCTCACTCGTTCTCACATTTCAACACTTCGATCCTTTGGTTTATCCAACGCTGAATCTGTTCTATACCTGACGCGGCTTTAGGCGCGTGTGTGGCCTTATCGTTATAGCCACAAGTCGACAAAAGGCATCGCAAAGCGAAGGAAAGCACCGTGTAAAGATGCTGTCGAAACCTTCTTCCACGTCTCGCTCCTCGCCTCCAGAAACAATTCCCTCGAAGACGATTTTACCGATCCGTGGAATGTGTTTCCAGCCGTTTCGTTCCTCTTTGACGTTTAATCTATAATGCCTCTCCGTGAACGATCTCGAAACGATTTCAAGCGTAATTCGTGCAAAACCCGAGGCAGTTCGGAGCGTCGTCGAATTCGGAGAAGAATGTCGCGCGGTGGAGAAGATTGCTCTACGTACGCTACGGAGGCATTAAGAAGATACCTCAGGGTCAGCCTCGTTTCTTCAAATGGAATGTCGCGGATTTTTTACCGTATGGGGCGCGAAAGCCACTTTTAAGCGAAGTTCACTGCCTCCGGCGGGCGCAAGGACATACAAGGCCATGGTGCATCGCGAACCACGCGGCCGATTAATCTCGACAGCGTATCTCTTATCCTCCTCGATCTGATTCGTCCGTAAACCGAACCAGAATTCNCACCCCAATTCTTTAAAAAAAAAAAAAAAAAAAGGTCTGCGACGAGTAACCGGCTGAGATGTTAAAAATCTTCATCCACCCTTTTGGGGGGAAAAAGCTGTGCCTGTATTTTCTATTTTGTACTCTACATTCATTCTTTTTTTCCTTTTTTTTGTATTTTCATTATTAATAAATACTTGTGCGGGTTATTAACGACTTGGAACTTATTATATCTTGTAATTTATTATAAAGGTTAGATTAAAGGTTTAATTTTAGGACCGTTTAGGTTTAGGGTTGCTCATGCTTAGTTGATGTCTATTCACACTGAACAATACGTTTCACTGTCAATTGAATTTCGCACAAATCACAAGTTGGAGGACCTTCTTTGTTGAGTTACATTCCTCATAATAGAGATTAGAAATAAAATTAAAATACACAGAGTTTGTAAACTGTTAGAGTCCACGATAGCCGTGTTAAAGGTTAATACTTCACTTTGTCGAAAAGTCGATGCCTCATTCGTTTTCTCGAAACATTCGAATCTCGATCTGATCCTCAAACGAGAGAGCAAACGCGTACGCGGCGAGACTCGATCGTACACGCTTATCGTTCGATCAGCGCGATCAATACGCAAGCACGTACATCGTTGTGCGGCGCATTGTTTTTACTTGCCGACACGGAGCACCAGGTCGAACAATCGAGGCAATATACCGTTGCATTGGCTACGCCTCGCCGTTTCTACTTCCTGTCGCTGCATAATGCCACGAACCGAACGACTTTAATAAAGACGCGGAATCGATTGTAGGAGGAGTGAGAAGGTCGCGAGACGCTTTCGTTGAAGCTTTGCCCTTCGTAGGAGCATCGAGACTTGGGACAAAGGAGAACACGACGAAACGAAACACGCTCCAAGTCTGGCAGCTGGTACGCGCTCGGCGGGTGTGTTTCGCTCTCTTTCGTTCGGTGTATTATCACCAGGCGAGATGCACGCCCTGGCACGCTCGTGAGCAACGCGAGAAACGATCACGAGCTAGTTTCTCGGACCTAATTAGCATCGGCAAATTCAGGTCCGAGAGGTCTAGTTTCACGCCCGTCAGACAACGTGGGGTCGCGTACGCGGCCTAAAGGTGAAGCCCCGGCCTAACGTATGCGCGCGTGACAAGATCCTCTTGCGAAGATAGCGATGAAAATTTGTCGCCTGGCCTGTGTGCGCGCCAGCCCTGGTATTCTGGTCAGGGACACTCGCGCCGCGTGTACAACACGATAACGAAACCAGTTATTCTCTTTCTCTCTGTGTGTGTGAGACTGTTCGGTCGCCGGCGATCCGTTGGTTCACGTCGTCGTCCTGTTTCACGGCTCGTAATTATTCCTAGGACCCAGGTTGCGAACCCGCGGACCGAGCCTCGCGAGAAATCGTATCTTGAAGAAAATGGGCCTCCTCCTAACTGAGTAGACTTCTTCTTCGAGTCTTTCACATTTTTGTTCTCCCCGCTCGTCACGACGCGGACGAAAGCAACAATGCACGATTCGACAACGTAACCGTGAAAATAACAGGTTCTTAATTTTCGAGGCAGCCAGAAGCCGACAGCCACGAGCAAACCGGATCGCCGCGCCGAGGTTTGTTTAATGCCTGCGTAATTTGAGCTCATTTCACTGAAGATGGATAGCTGTCTGACTGCAGAGGAGCATCTGCGTGTCTCTTGGTAAAAATTGATTAATTGTCGCGCTCGTTCGCGATGTAAAATCTTTTTAACACTGTGTCCTTGGATTTATCTACGCTTCAACCGAGAAAATGCTGCCATTATTTGCCATTAAGACAGAAATTTAAAAAAAATTAAAACAGGTTTCTGATAGGATAGGCTACGATTAAATAAATAATAGATTTCTAATCGACCCTTCGTAGACAATGTTCTAAATTTTTCCACAAGTTTCGATCTTCGAGCCATCAAAGAAATTCAAACAGATTCGGAGCATCGGAGAATTTTCATCACGAGAGATAATAGCCCGGCTGCTCCACACCAGAGAGTCAAGTTAAGCAGTTAAAGGAAGGAAGATCGCCACGATAATTAGCCACGGCGTGTTTTTCGTCGCGAGTCGCGCTCGTATTTCGAATCGGCGGGGACACGGCGAAACGTTTACGGAAGTGGGTACCGAGCGGACGGCGTCTCGCGCGGTGAAATTTTTGGAGGGACGCCAGTCCGATGCCGGATGTGGATGGAGCTTAAAGGCTGAGAAACCTGGCCGCTTTCAGGGAGCAACGTCCTACCTTCTCTTCGAATATAGTCGTACGTAGAGTGAAGCTGGTGTAGAGAAGGCGCGGACGACGGAACAACAGGGAGAGAACCGGCGAATGGACAAGGAGAAGAGACCAGCAGGAGTTGTTCCATCGTGGTTTAAAGGAAAGGCGAGAGAACGTATAGCACGGAGAGGGCTCCTCCAACAGGAGCCCGTCTACCCATCGAAGGGTCGAACTGTCACGATCGTGAGAAGATCTTTGTCTCCGCTCGCGTTCTCCTCTACCGGTCGTGATCTCTTTTCTTGTGCACTCCCTTGGTGATCGACGACAGCCACTCCGAGAGACCGAAAGACGATGCTCGGCATGGAGAAATCGCGTTGCGAACGCACGTCGGCGCTGTCGACTGGTTTTCGTCGGCTACTTTCGCCGAATAATCCCCGAGCCAGATAGCCTTTCGTAGGATCTTACGCGCGGTCTGGCTGAGATACGCGGCAAAGGCTCGGTTTAATTTACAAGATCCTGTTCGGTGAACGCGATACTACCTTTAAANTTTTTTTTTTGTTTTTTTTTTTTTTTTTTTTTTTTACGTGTAAAGGCGGGTTTACGTAAAGACGAATTTTCCGTTCCGATGTTCGAGCGATGTTCGATAATGTTCGAGTTAAAATTAATAGGAATTTGGTCGCCGAATCTTTTCACGTCTCTGTTTCCCTTTAATTTCAACCGTGAAGAAAAGACCTTCCAGTCGTTGGAAAATACGATTCGATTGAAAACGGCTCAAAGGGCCGTGTAGTGAAGGTTCTCGAGGCTTTGGTCTTTCGTACTTTCAGTTCGTATTTTCTGAAATGTACAAAGAACGAAGGATCTGAAATAGCTCTGGTAACGACCTCACCGGCAGACTGAAAGGGTCTCCCTTACGATAACATCGAAAAGTTTGATTTGAAATTTGATTTGAAAAGTGCAAATCATAATTGATAAAGAGAAACTTTCCTGTAAAATATATATCGCCAATATATTTTTCGAGGATTAGAAATATAAGAAAAAAAAAAAAATATATATATATATATACATTTCCTGAGAGAAAGAAAAACTCGAAGAAAAACGTTTCTTCAAGGTAATTTGCATGTCTCCGAAAATAGGCCCGACTGACAGAACGGAATTGCCGCGACCGTTCGGAAATACGAACGACACGAATGAACGTGAATCACGTGAGACAGGTACGGGAGACGGTGATTGCTTTCAGCCGGTTGTTTCTTATCGCGACACTGCCAGGGCCTACCTGGCTACCTGCCTAGATCTGTTATTAAATCGAGCATTAAAACAAGTGACTGTCCGCCGTGATTTCTTACAACGGATCCGCGAAAGGTAAAGAGCGTAAAGTAATTCTCGGCGTAATTGGAAGACAAGTTCCCGCGGAGATACGCGAGATGAGTGTACGGCAAAGTAGGCTAGAGAGATAAAATTTTAATCACTTAGCCTCGTCGAGAGGTCGAAGGTCCTCTCTCCCGAATTACAAGTGTTCTCTCTCTGGTATTTTAAACTCTTTCTGAAGACTAGAAACTCCGGCTTATCTCACCCCGGCTAGAAACTACGTTTCCCCTTGCTTTCGTACTTCTCGCGTCTCTAGACACTCGTTTTCGCGCCAACGATCATTATCCGAAGCAATTTTCATCGTCCCGACGACTCAACGATTCCTCGAACTCGATCGACGAGAATTCCATCGACGTGAATGTGGGAGAGGATGATGGGGAAGGAAAAAAAAAATAAAAAAACGGAGGCGACGAGAGGGAACGCGAAGGAACGGCTCGTGTTGCCTCTCGTCGGTGGATGGATCGGTCGCCAGCCGGTCGAAATCTCGTTGTTGCCGCGAAATCGATTCATCTCGAGACGCTGAAGAGCACACCGGGATCGCTTTCAGCCTTGCAAAAAGGTGGCCTGTAAACAGCTGCGGCTGATGAGAAAGCCTCCATTCTCTCGCGCGCTGAAACCTTACCAGCCGATTCGAACCAGATAACTCTCAAACCGCCTTTGGCCAAGTTCACCAAAAAAGACCAACGACCTCAGGTGTCGGCGACGTGTTCTTTGGTCTCTCTGATCGCTCTTGATCAGAAACCCCTTCAATCCCTTTCGACAACAAATCGCGGACGTGTACTTGGAATCTCGTCTAGCAAATCGTTGGTTCTTTCTTCAAATTATATACGAAAATTTAGAAATAAAACGCTGGACGCACGTCGGACCGTGAATCTGAAAGTTTGTTCGACAGTGACGACTGAAGTCATTGCGCGCTGGTACGCGCGTAGTTAGCAAGGGTTGATCGATCGTTTCCGATCGATCGTCAGACGTCCTTTCAAAAACATCTCGACGAGAGGCTAGTCCAGGGCCAGGCTGGACCCTCGATACCGATTGGTAATTGTATCGAGGCTCGCGGACCGCCTGGTCCATCGGGGATGCATCATCGCGACGCCGTTCGTCGAGGGCCACGCACACGCTTGGACGCTGTAACTATCGAACAATGCAAACAATCGATGCACCGTCGCGATTCATCTGCATTCAATCCGCCGTCGGTTCCTGAATTATTGTTCTCCGATGATCGATCCACCGCTCTCTCGATGCAATCCAGCGCCCGAACCAACATGTTGCAACCGTTTTTGGCCCTCTGCGACTCTTCCCTCTTCGAGCTTCGTCCCTTCTCTCCTCTCTCTCTCTCTCTCTCTCTCTCTCTTTCGACAACCGGCCAAGATTTGCCCGGATAGCGAAGCAGGAGGGGAGGAGCGCACACAATTGCGGGACTGGACGAACGCGGACCAACAACTCGCCCGGCGAGATCGAATCTCGAGAAATTCTACGGGAATCCATTGCCATATTCGTTGCTCCCTCTCCTTTCCGGCGGACGTCGAGTGTCCCTCTTGGCACGTAATCACGCCTCGCGGAACGAGAATCGCGTACACGTAGCCACGAATTCGGCGCGAATACGTTCGTAATTCTTATAGCTTCGTGTGGTGTGATTACACGTTTCTTCGCGAAGCGGACAAAGGTTTTCGATCTCCGCGGTTGCGGAGAGCAGCGGTGTGTTGCCCCGACGCGGTAATTGCTTGTGCAACGAAGATTTATCGTGTCGAACGTACTTGACTTCAATTACGAGCGAGCAAGACGAGCTCAGTACGAGTAGTAGTTTCAATTGAAGGTGGCCAGATTCTTCGGCTTGGCGGTGTCACGGGTCAACCAACTCCGCGTATTGCTACTCTGCAGCTTTGCTCGGCTTCTCGAATGTGCTTCTCTGCTTGAATTTTTACGTAGTTAGTGGACTATAAATTCTGAAAGCATTCGTTATCGCGTGGACTTTGATAAGGATGCAGCGACTTGACGTTTAATATCGGAAATAAATTTTTATTCCGATCCTGTTTCTTTAATCGTGTTCAAGAAAATGTCTGCTCGTTGTATGTATTTGATGGACGAAACAAACTCTCGAGTTTCTTCAATCGTGTTCCACGAAGTTGCCTAATTGTCACACCGTGGATTTTTATGAGGATGTAGATACTTGTCGGGAATAAATTTTTATTTCCTTACGAAAATATCTACTCGTTGTAGTATTTGATGGACCAAGTAAATTAAACTCTTGAGTTTAAACGAAACTCTCAAGTTTCTTTGATCGTGTTCTAGGAAGTTGCCTATGTAGGAAGTTGTCACTGGACTTTTATAGAGGATATAGCAAGAACGTAAATACTTTATTATTTCGCAGCGCGTTTAACAGCGTTTAACAGAAATAAATTTCTACTTCGGCCCTGTTACTTTAATCGTGTCCGCGAAAAATGTCCACTTTAGAGTTAGACGATAACTCTCATGTTTCTTCAATCGTGTTCTACGAATTTGCCTAGAGATCCGCAGTCTAGAGCCATTAGGGAGTCGCGACACGCGACTGCAAGCACTGCAGTCGATAAATAATTCTTGCCGGTATCTGTAGACGAGACTAAACAGTCGCCGATCGCCTGAATTATCCACGAGCCGATAGCACGAGACCGTGTCGACGATTCCTCCTGGCTAAGAAACTGACGGCGTCCCCGCCAGCTGAACCCGGTCGCGTGACTCTTTTTCTGACCAGTGTGTTTTCTACGATGGATAAGAGGCGCTCACATACACACACACACGCGCGCGCGCGTCGATGTCTCGTCATCGAAAGGGGTGAAAAGCGGTTTCAGGTGGTTGGTCGTGACGAGTACACTCACCGGTACGATATCCTGCGTTGCTCAGGTAAGCGGCGAACGAGTGCGGCTCGTGATCCCGTTGCCACTGGGGGCTGCTGCAGTTGTCGTTGTTCGTAAAGACCTCGTGATTGTGAACGTAACGGCCGGTCAGCAAGGAGCTCCTGCTCGGACAACACATAGGAGTGGTCACGTACGCGTGTCTCAGCTCGGCTCCCTCGTCCCTTATTCGCCTTAGGGTCCGTGGCATGAAGTTCAGCGAACCTGAGGGATTGGACCAACCGCAACACACGATCAGAAGGAGCGTTCGACAGAGAGCTCTTCGAGCGAGGATCGAAGGATAGATAGGGGGGAATCTTTCTTCCACCAGAGGGAAGCCAGGCTCCGTCGCGATTGAATCTGATTCTTTTTCTTTCTTTTTTTTTTCTCTCTTCTTTGCGTCGAATTTAAATCTGTTAAATTTGTTGAGCGAGGGAGGTTAAATCTGAGGGTTTGATCAGTTAAGTCCGAAACACTCCAGCTGTGAAAATAGATTATTGGCGTGATATAGTTACACTCGTCATTAACGGGAAATGGAGATAAAAGAACGATACCGCTCGGTGATTCCGTCACTGAGGAAACGAACAAGAGTTATGGTAGCGATAACAGGTAGAAACGCGTAGGAACGAATGAGTCACGGTTTAAAACAACGTGTCAAACAAACTGTTCTCAAACGCGTAGGCCTGGCTCGCGAAAGAAGAGAAAGTAGCGACAGGTACGAGACGTAAAGAGAAGTGAAACTAACCGAGTTCTACATCTTGATCGTCCGTCAGAATCAGCACTATGTTGGGCTTCCTCTCTCTCGGCTGCTGGTACGGCAGATAGGGCGAGTTTGACTGCGAATTGTAATTGTTGTTGCCGCCGTTGTAATTAGACTTGTGAAGAGGACCACCACGACGTTGGCCGCCGCCGTAAACGTCATCGACAGGGACGTCCGCGTCCGTTCGCCTGGCATTGACACCCAGCAACAACAGCAGCGCCAAAAACTGCAGTAACTTCCTCATGGTGGTTGGTCGTCGGTTGCACGCTCTTCCTCTCAATCGAGTGTCATATCATGGCGGTCGGTTGCTGTAACAAGCGGGGCGTGTCTTACGTTAATGAACAGTTTTGCCTGTGACGTTGATTGGACGGAAAGTCGATAAGTCTTTTGTGTAGTCTAGTGTGATTGCGCTGCAAAGGCATCGGGCCCCTGTGCGTAAACCTCTTTCTTGTTCTTTGCTTCTGTCAATTAATTTTCTTCCCCTCTTTGGACGACGATCGCTCGGTCGATGGTTTAGAATCCCCATCGAAAACCACGGATATCCAATCGAGCATTATCGTTCGTTCGTTGGGAATTAATCGTCGATCCGCGACCACTTTCCCCTGTACAGTGGGCTAGGAGTGTTATTAAACGACAGCCTCCAGCGATTTCGATCGATTCAGGATCGGGTTTCAAGTCCCATCTAGCCGAGAGACTCTTTGATAATTCAAAATTTAAATTAAAAAATAAATAAATAAAACTTCGGTAGATGATTTCATACATATACTTTCATTTTGTAGTTTGGACATTTCTACAGAAATTCGGAATCTAGTGTCTCGGCGAAAAATTCGGCTCGCGTGACAGTAGTCTGACACTATGCAGAAAGATCGCACGGTCCGGTTAGTTAGATCGCTGAAAGCTGAGATTCTTACAAAGCCGATTATGTACAATAGCTAAATGCTACGAAATCGAGTGGCAGGACACGCGGCCGCTAAATTACTGTAGGATCATGCGGAACAATTAACCAACAACGTCCGCTGTTAATCCGTGGTTTTAGTTACAATGGAGCATAGGATAAAGGTGCTTAATGTGAGACTTGCTAAAGAGATTTTGACTAACGATAACTTTCGACACTCTTGCTGAAGCAGTAATATTTTTCGTAATTTTCTACACGTGCCATCAGAATGGTAATCGTTACACACCGTTGATTTCTTTTACCTTCAAGTGGCAAATAATGAAATTCGATGTTGCTGCATTTAAAAGGCGACCATAATAGCAACTATAATACCAGACCCAGTTTACCTCTTCCCGAAAATTCACGTTGAAACATACGAAAGCTGCTTCTCTTTTTACCCCGGCTCTATCGAACGTTCGAAGCAAACGCGAGACGCGACGTGATCCCCGTAACTAAAGAGTGGAAGACGAATGGCGGAGAAGAGAAACAGAGAGAGAGAGAGAGAGAGAGAGAGAGAGAGAGAGAGGAGGTGAAGGTCTTGCCTCGGCCCCGGCAAGACGAAAGCTGAAAGAGACGTAAAAAAGGAACGGACGCGACCTAACCGGAGGTACATCGCGCGACCATAATCGGACAGTTGGGGTTTTATGGCAACCCTTGGTCGCATTCCACCCGTGGCAGACATCTCGCGGACGATCGGCCGCCTCGTAAATAGTCGTTAGCACCTGAATTATCCCACGCTTCATACGGCGACTCAGCTGGCAGACGGCTTAAATCAACGCCGCTTCTTCTCAAGAGCGCGATACTTCTCAAGATGGCGGGGACAGTTACCGCGGCTGGTGGTATTATATCTAACATGATGGATGTTGCCGCGCGAACATGCGCCGAGTTGGTTATTGAATTATCTAGGGGAAACATTGAACACCTGTGCTTGATCATTCTATAACAGACAGACATCGATCGTTCTTCGCTTGATACTTCACGTAGTAAACTATAGCAGAGTAGAGTTATTCGAGTCTCTCACGTCTCAAAGTTCAAATCTCGAACTTTGTGATAATCAGATCTTATAATAACTAGCAGAATAAGCGGCAGTAATAATTTTCAGAGACAAAGAAGCGTAATATATATATAGGGTATATAGAATTTATTAACTTGTTCACAATCGAAATGAAATTGCATTGTCGATTATTTTCATGTATCGTACAGTGTCACGAGTTACGAACGGCGGGAGATATTTCAGGATCGTTTGCTTTTTTTCTCTTCTTTTTTAAAGTGATCAGCGGTCGAACAGCGTGGAAGAGTGGAAGACGGAGAACTTTTAGGCCAGAAAGTGGAATATGGATGCGGATAACTGGGCGGCGAGTGAATTTACGATGCGGTTCGAACGGGTTCCCACGGATCTCGTGGAAACTGGGAGAGAGAGAGAGAGAGAGACTTTTTCGCGACGATCGGTGGTATTCGCCTCGCGATCTTTTTCCACTCCCTCTATTCTCGACCTATTTCCGAGGAAATGCCGCCTTTTATTAAATTTCTCGATACGTGCGCACTCTGGTCTCCATGTTACCAGTACGCGGCTCGAATAAGAGACGATTCCCTCCTTATTGTTGTTCCACCTCGCCGAAAAACTTTCGCCATTCACCCCGGCCACGGTGATAATAATTTGATTCACCGCGATGATATTAAACGTAGTATATCAAGCTAATATCCTCCAGTATATTTATACGAACCGCGCGGTTGAGGAAATGAAATAAGTATGTTCGCGCAAAGTTCACGGTAAAATTTACGCGCGATGCTTATATAGATCGGGAGAAAGCGAGACTTCATCTTTACCATCTGGCGAGCGATACATCACGGCGAGTAACAGTTCCGCGCGCGAGGAAAAAGATAATGCAAGAAACTGCGCGAGACATCCGTTTCTACGTAACCAGCTTCGTGTCTTTTATTCGAGGTTACGAAAGAATTCTCTTCGAAGACAATATCAATGAATCGCTAATTAGCGAAGAGAGTTTTCAAGTTGGCCGATAGATCACGAGACAATATCACGGTCAATCGAACGCGAGTCAACGAGCACCGCGTTAATTACTGCTAATTGATAATTGCCTCTCCCGAATGCGAAAGCTCGATACACGAGCTTTGAAATATATAGCACTATCTTGACGATACTCCTCGTGGGATCTGTCAGAAGGATCCTGTCGCGATGGATTACGTAATTTATCATCTTGGTATAATTGGCTGTGTGTGGGCATCGATTAATTTGCGAAAGTTCAAGAACATTCGAATCCGGCGCAGATCCTAGTTCAGAATTTTTCATAGAATGAGTAGACACAGAGGGAAGAGTTTTACTGATTAATTTCCATCAAGAAAGTTCCCTTACACAGGAGGAAAGCAAATACTTTGTGCTGTAGAGCTGCTTCGAAGCATTTAAAGAAACACCGCAGTAAATTCGTTTGTCTAAAACTTAAGAAGCAACGCGACAGTACGATACTACGTTACGATGAGGCATCTATTCTGCTTCTTGTTCATTGTACTTTTTTTTCTTGGGTTGTCGGTGGATATTCCAGCGCATGGCAAAACACATTGAGGTGCAACAGTTCGCCAAACTCCATGTTCGCCTCGGTTGTCTGGCAGGGTTTGTGCGCGACCAGAGCTCGACAGAGCTCGGCTAAGAATAGTAAAACAATAATCCCTCCGTTTGTTTCGCAACCACGGCAATTGAGTAACTGCATTGCCGAGACGTAACCGGCGACATGCAGTCGCAGAAGCAGGAAATGAGTGCAGAATTTTTCGAGAAACTCGCCGCTCGAACCTCTCGAAATCGTGGCGCGTCGGTGAACTTACGAAATTATCGAGAATTATTTCGTCGCTGATCGCCTGAACGACGATCGTCGTTCGCATCACGTCATATTACGAATGAGTAAATTCCATGAAATTAGAGAGAAGGAAAAAAATCACAGAATCTGTAATGGGTGAAAGACGTCGGAAGAATCGTTGAAATTTCAAATTTTCACAACGAAACGAATGAAAGTAACACGCGCGTTTGCTCTTCTTCGAGTGATTATTACTGGAGCAGAGCGCAGCGTTGGCTCGTTCACATTCGACTCGCCACGTTTGATACGTAAACGTAGTAGTCTTTCTCGTTTCCACGCGTTGCGTATAGAATCACGTTCGATGTTCCTGCTGGCCGAGAGCCGCTAACATCGGCAGCGTAATTTACGTACGCGCAATCAGGCTGAAAGCTGGCGTGGGTGGCCATCGACAGATGTACGCTATATACGGGCGGAGTAGGTCGCAGGTAAAACGGATGTTACGTATTACTTCGTTGCCGGCAAATGTAAACCTGCGACGCGACACAGCGTTCCAAGACGGCGCGGAGCGGAGTGTAGGTCGCCACACTCTTCTCCGAGAGGATCCTCTCGCTGAATATTCGTTCGAGACGGAGCGAGGCGCGTGGGAAGCGCCACGAAATTTACGGGCAACTAAACGATGGTGCCCCGTTGATCACGATAACGATCGCGCAGCGACCCGGAGAGGCACACACGCACGATACAACAGCACGTTGCCCGGGACGCGAGCGAAAATCACGTATTTGGCTGCAGTATATATACGATCTCTCACCCGCGAGGCAATCCATGTGTACGCGAACGTTGAATGAATGAATGAAACCATTCGGTGACGGTGGTGGTTGCGGAATCAGAAATTACTGCATCTTGCTCCGCAAATCCGTGACGTAAGAATTCTTCCCTGTTGTCGCGTAACAAACGACGCGTCGAGAAGAAACGTGAGAGAAAATATTTGCGACTGAAGTAACGATTGCTTGAGATGATTTAACACAGGTGAGCTGGCTGGCCATGAAAATGATGTTCGTTTTCTCGATTCAATTAGGTCACGTAGCTGTTGTTTCTACACAGTATCGACAAAATCAAATTCGAAATCATGAAGTTTCTTCAGTTTGATCTTCCTCGCAATCCATCAGCCTTCGTTCTTCTACTCGATAGGATCGTCCGTAATATCAATATATTTAATAGAATATTGCAAGAACACGGATCGGAATATAATTCAGTAGAACAGATTAATTGAGTGTTGATGCAACGGAATCGTTCGTAGCATGGGGTCATTTAACACACGGGTGAAATCTCTCCGCGGTCCGTAAGGTTACACAGTTTCGAAACCACGAACGGCTATACAGTTTCAATCATCGAAACGTAAATGAGAATTCACACACGTGTTTCATAGCCGTGCGATAATCGCGGCTGTTCACCGACTTGTTATTTGCTGGACGAGCCGCGGCCAATTGCAAACCGCAGATGGTCTAATCCGCGTCTCGACGTTACCAGAAACTCAAACGATCCTTCCTTCCATCAGAAGGCCTATCATCAGACCCTGTCGATTGAGATTATCCAGCGAACGGCGGGAATATCTTGTTCGCTTCGTATCTGCTAACAGCGGGGAATCGTAATAACACCGATCGAAACGCGAAACACCGAGAGGAGAACGATTCATTCCACGGTATCGAGAGCCTACTCGTTGCTTTCTCGTTTGCGAAACTTCCTTATTAGTAGCCCTTTGGATTATGACATTCGTTAATACAACATGGATACGTCTATGTCATGGTATCGTCTTCTTTTTCCTTGTTAAACCACTCACCATTAGTTAACACGACTCGTTTAAGTATAAGTTTCTCTATGTTCTTTATCACGTTTCAGAAGTTTCATAAACAAACGATCGAGAATGTGAAATGAAAATTTTTCGTTAGAAAAATCCGGCCAGGATTATTATATAGAAAAAAACTCCTTTGTCGCAAAATTCGCCATTCAGGAAATGTTCGCTCGGAAAAATTTTTCGTCTGTCCCGGGAAGATTCTTTTTTTTCGCGTGATTTTTCGTTTCAAGCCCACGGCTAAAGGCTTTTCTTTATGACGTTAAAATCCTTTTTTCTGGTTGAAACGAGAGCGAAATTGAGTTAAAGAAAAAAGAGAGAGAGAGAGAGAGAAAAAAAGGGAAAGAATTGAAGGACGATTAATGGAGGAATCGGCGCGATATCCAAGCGGATGCAGGAAACGGCCATCACACGCGAGTGCGTGCGGCAGCGCGCGCGTGGATGTGCGATGTGGGACAGGAAGTTTCCCTTCTGTTCGAATATTCCGTCGAACGCGACGCTGAATATCGTTAGAATTCTCTGTTGATGTAGTCTTCACGTGACGCAGTCTCGTTGTGGGAGATTTATACATTCGAAAGGCCGACTTTCTCTTAAAAGTCTGATTACGGTTATATCCCAAAGTATGCCAGGATGCAAATTTTTGATAATTTGATACTGTCTACTAGAAAGATAATAATAATACAAAGTTAGTAAACGCAGGGAGGATTTCGTTCAACTAACAATAAATTGTTTCATCAAGATGCATAGAAAACCACGAAAATAGTCTGTTCTGATTTCCGAACTGTTGGTTTCTGTTACGAAACCGGTTGAAATTCGTCTCTTCGTGCTGGCTCAAAGGCTTGGACCCGTTCGTCGCACATGTGGTCACCAGACCCGCGGAAGCTCACGTCTGCGAAATGTTTGACACATATTCGAGTGCCTTGAATAAAGTACGAGGATCTTCACCGTACCGTAGGTCGTTAACTCGTTGGAAAAAACGAGTCTCTCCGTCTCGACGAACGAAGAACGTACACATTTGTACGTTCTATTTTACGCGAGAGGCGAATCTCGTTACCGTGTCCTAGACGTCTCCGTTGGAAAATAAAAATGCAGTTACGGCCCGGAGACTCGTTTTGAAATCGCAACGAAAATCCTCCACTATTTCAATTGTGCTCCAAGAAAATATATATATATATATATATATATATATATATATATATATATATATATATATATTTATATATATATATATATATATTTATATATATATATATATATATATATATATATATTTTCTACGCTCTATTCAAACGTACCACGTTCCACCTTCGTTCGCAGTTTCTCCCTGTCGATTTTAAGTTCGTCTGGCCGATATCTCGAGAAACCGAGGAATACAACGAACGATAGTCGCGGTTACGCGTTACAACGTGCGAGTTTGATACATTCGCGGGGTGGTACTCGCGGAGAACCAGTATTTCTGCATCGTGCCGGGCGTGCAATGGGATCGGGCAAGAATATTCAAACGAGGCTGTCTGCCTGCCTGAACGAATGGCACAATTCGATATGCCATGAGATCGGACAGATCGTCTAGTACCCGGAGCAAGACATTCGACGGAAAGTAGCAGACACTTACGGAGTGGCGGATAATCGTCGATTTCCTTTGCACGAACATCCCTCGAACGATGAAAATCCCTCGAGCGATTTTTTTTTTT
>NIPQ01092210.1:0-14240 GCA_002806875.1 Lepidotrigona ventralis hoosana | reverse complement strand
AGTGTCATTGTCCGACGAATCTTTAGCAACAGGCACTTTGGCAACGTACACTTGCGATGCCGGATACGAATTATTCGGGTAAGTAACGCTTTAAAAGAATGTACTCGCACTTTGTTACACGTTGAACACTGAGCATCATACTCTAGAGCAACAGCTACAAATCTGTACCCCTAAAAATACAAAAACAAAGTTGTGACTTGTGTGATGGATGAAGTTTTTGGTGGATGTTCATTTACTCATAAACGAAAAAACTAGAACTAGAACTACCGACAGTTAAGACAAAGCTATTTCTATCAAAACCAATCAAAATGACTGGCCTTCAAGAAATACTTAATAATAAAGTTTTTGGTGGATGTTCATTTACTCATAAACGAAAAAACTAGAACTAGAACTACCGACAGTTAAGACAAAGCTATTTCTATCAAAACCAATCAAAATGACTGGCCTTCAAGAAATACTTAATAATAGAATATTTTTATATTTATTGATTTATTACTTTTTTTTTTACAAAAGAAATCCCATGTTATGTAGTACAGTTGATACCAAATTTATTTGGCAAATATTGAATAAATCTGCATCTGGCTGTAGATGGAAAGAGTTGTTTGTCAATTGTAACATTTGCACCTAGTTTGTAGCAACTCTGACTATTTTGAATAAACTTATCCCATACAGCTGATATCAAAGCAAGTTTATCACTTTGTAAACGTTGACTTCATCACTTTTTTCATCAAAGCGAATAAATCTCAATATTTAGGTAAAATCATTTCACTTGCAAAAGAAGTTTGGTCTCCATTTTCTGTTCCGTAAATATGAAAATTACAAATTTTTTGTTTCGTTGCTCCCCGTGCATACAAAATTCCAATTCTTTTACCCAAAATTCGAGAAGCTTCTAGTTCCGTGCAAGATATACGTTCGAGCGTATGGTCGTCCACCATATTGAATGACAGCAGTATAAATTCTAAAAATGTGTAAAAAGTTGCACGAAACTGATTGGTGTAAGTATAAGTAGCCAGGATAAAAAATTATTTTGATTTATAATAAATAAAAATAAAATTAAATTCATTATATAGAAATTTTGAAACAAAATTGTAAAACCAGTCGTTTTGACTGGTGTGGTAGTTCTAGTGTTAAGGAGTACGGGAGAGAAAAAAAGAAAAAGAACCGCTGCTCTGGAGTAATTTGTTAGAGAAAAAGTAAAGTAAACATAGCGTCAAACGAATCATAAAACGAAACAGAGAGAAAGTTAATTAAAATTGTTGCCGGATTGACGCCAGATTCTGTCATTTTATGCATAAATGAACGTGCTCGAGCCGCAATCACGCGAAACGATTGTGTCTCTATAGTGTCTCTCCGCACACATAAATACCGTTTCCGTCAATAGCACCATTCATTATGGACTTTCTCCGTTTTCTTATAATTCGTATGGTTGACGATATTTGCTCGCGTGCNTTATAATTCGTATGGTTGACGATATTTGCTCGCGTGCTCGCTTCTCGTTCCCGTTTCTCGCGCGTGCATTGTTTGCGATGAAATGGAAAATTTGGATCGTTTCATTCGGCCATTGTTTGCTCAGCAGCGGCAGTTTGACATGCAACGCTCGTGGAAAATGGCAAGGAGATCTACCGTTCTGTGGTAAGCATTCGTTTGACATCAGCCTTTCGTTCGGAAATCGTTTCTCATCCAAATTTTCTCGTTCCCCACACTCGAATCACACACGTTTCTCTTGACAGTAAGATCATCACGCAGCTTTCTCTTTCGGACGTACAAATTTCTATATCCAATAAAGAATCGCGCCTTGATCGCATCGATCGAAGAAATTAAATTCTTTTTCCCTTTGAAATGTAGCACGCGGGTAGAAAGTGATTTTTCGTATGCTGCGTAAAAGGTAACCTCGTTAAAATGCGCCTTCGTCCGAGCTTGCGTATCGCTTGGTCTCACTTTTTTCCGTTCATCGCGACGTTTCACTTTTACCCGCAAGATCCGCTTGAAACCGCCGCCGACGAAAAGAAAAGAAAGTTCGACAAAAAAAAAAAAAAAAAAAAAAANTGCACCGGCAAAACGTTACGCAACCCGGGAGAATTTAAAATTCGGCGACAGTCGATAGACAGTGAAACTGCCGATTATTAACCGCGTCGTCTGCAGATTACTTGAACCAATGAGAATGCGGAAAAGCAACGAAGCCGGAAGATTCCGAAACACCGTTTGCAACTCGGTGAAACTAGTTGCGACGCTAGATAATCGTCTCTCTTTTTATTACTAAATGCATCCTGCCAACGTAATAGACGTTTTGTTACACGGTCGTGATTGGCAACACCTTTCTTCGGCTTTGTTCGGTTGCAAGCAGTTTAATCAAATCAATTCTTTCCTTCCCTCCCAATTTTTGTTTTTCCTTTCTTCTCTTTCCGCCAGTTTTCTCGCGTTTTGGTGAAACTCACGTTGTTACAGGGGCAAACGTCGCTTTTCGCAAACCGACGAACCAGTCGACCACCGTGCGAGGCGGAGATGCCGGCCACGGAAACGACGGAGATTCGAGCACAGAGCATGACGGAAAAAGATGCACGGAGACTCAGAGCGAGCCTAGCCCTTGGTGGAAGGTCGACCTTCTCAAGTCGTATTCGGTAAAAGTGGTCAGAGTGACGACCAGAGGTTGCTGCGGTAAATTCTTTCTTCTTGCGTATTTTTGCTTTCATCGTGGAATAACGTGCACGTATATATAGAAAGTGGATTAAAATGGACGTCGCGTTTCGCATTTTAATGAAAAATTTAAAAATTCGAGCTGATTAATCGCAGCTGATACTTTCGTTCCCCAGCGAATTACACACATATGTGGGTAACTTTCTTCTTTCGAAGAAAGGAGAAACGATACTTTGTTTAACGATTTCGATACTGATCGTGAGTCGAAAGTGGAAATGATCTCTCGTTGTCGACAGGCCATCAACCCCTTCAGGACATTGAAATACGCGTGGGTAACAGCAGCGTGGAATTACAGCGCAACCCCCTGTGCGCTTGGTTCCCTGGCACGATTGGTGAGCAATTGGCAGTTTATCAACTTTTGCTCGAGTATATCTTTAATCAAATAAAATCAATAAATATTACTAATTTAATTATGATTAATTCTATTTTTACTAAGAAAAATTTTTTTCTTAATAATTATATAAATATAAATATAAATATAAATAATATATAAATATATAAATATATAAATATAAATATAAAATATATTTATATTTATATATTAAAAAAAAAATTATAAATTATATTAATTATATTATATATAATTATATATAAAAAAAATTATAAATTATATTATAAATTAAATTAAAATTATAAATTATATTAATAAAAAAAATATATAAATATAAATAATATATAAATATAATATAAATATAAATAATATAAATATAAATAAAATATAAATAATATATAAATATAAATAATAATTTTATTTAAATTTTTAAATCTAATTGTAAAAATTTTTCTATCAATAATTGATATACTAAAATCATAATTTTATTACAACAAACCATCCGTATCTAGTAAATTATTTATTTGAAAGTAAAAGTTCTAAGTAAGTGAGAGCAAACAATTTTATTCGAAAATTTCAAATCATTCAGAAATGCTTTCTTGCCAGTTGCTAAACAGATAATTCTCACTGTGTATAATATCACTTTCTTACATTGGTAGAATAACGCCAGAAACAATGCTTGAAACTATCTAAATTATGTTTACGTATCAATCAAAAAAAAACAAATTCATCTTGAAATAATTATATTTCATAAAACATGATATTTAAAAATAAGGTAAGCAAATTGATAATAAAGTAAAGTGTATTGAAAATAAATTGATAAAAATATTAATTATAATCAAAATATTAATTATAATTATAATTAATTGATAAAGATATTTGACAGGATATATAATTCTTCGATTAATTCTTCACAGAGGAAGGGATCACGAAGACGTTCGTGTGCGCCAGAGCTCTGATCGGGCAGTACGTGTTTTTGCAGCTTGTCGGAGTCGAGGGGAGCTTGAGTCTATGCGAGGTGGAAGTGTTCGCCGTCGATGGTAAGTCGAAGTGCCAAAAGTGCGTACTTCTGTCGGATGGAATTTCTATAGAAGTTTCTTCTCTTCTCTTTCTTTCGTAGAATTTTCAACGGACAGATGCGCGTACAGCGGAACGCCAGCTGACGCTGACCTGGCCGCCTTCAACTCCACCTGTTACGAGTTCGTCGTGAAGAAGGGCGGTTCATTCCAAGAGGCGAGAAATTACTGTCGCGCGAGAGGCGGCGATCTCGTGCACGGCTTTCAAGTATTATAATTTCCAAACATGCACGCGGTCTCTATTGTTGTAACTTGTTGTAATGCCTTGCTATTGCACAGGGTGCAGCCTCGGTGTACATATTGAACAATCTGGAGAGGCGTAAAGACAAACTGAAGACGCAGCTGGTTTGGATAGGCGCTCAAAAGGAACCACTGATAACAGCGAGGACATGGCGATGGGTCGACGGTGAATATTTTTCCCCACCTCAGTCGCTTCGATTCACGTTCGAGTCTCGTTTGTTCATTGACTACAGTCAAAACGGTTTTCCTTCCCTTCTCACGATTTGTCGGTGAACGTTCCGTGGGAACCGGGTCGGCGAGACACCGATTGGGCAACGCTGGTTAGATTCGTCGGGCCGAACCAATCAATTTACCTCGTGATTACGCGATAATTATAGTCCCTGCCGATCGGCAGGGCTTGAATTCGTCAATCGAAAATTCGTCCGAAAGAAATCCTCATCATCTACGAGATCAACGATCGTCTCGACACGGCGTGTAATAACAGACGCTAATAGATAGAACGTGAAAGTTGCGACTGTGTGGAAATCAACGGAAGTTACACCCGCGAACGTTATAATCTCCGTTAATTGTTTGTTGCGTCTGGATCGAGCAGACGAAACAAACGTTTGCTTTGGATGCTAATAGCTGCTGCCTAGGAAGGTGAAAGAGCTTGTCGAACTGACGGTTTTCAAGGAACCAGCGTTCCCTCCAGCCAGCGTGTGAAACGTTCTTTTCTGTTGTTTGCTCGCAGGCGAGATTGTGCAGAAACCATCGTGGGGAAAGGATCAGCCAAACAATTACAACGGCGAGCAAAATTGCGTGGTGCTGGACGGTGGACGTAGCTGGCTGTGGAACGACGTTGGCTGCAATCTCGACTATCTGCATTGGATATGTCAAAGCAGTGAGTGACGATATCGATGCGCTTGCCTATGCATCAGCTGTGTGTGCAACGAATCTGTTCAAACTGTTTAGGACCACCTACTTGCGGCAGTCCGGAGAAATCCGAGAACACAACGATCACGGGGACCAAACGGACCATTGGGTCTACGATAGATTACGTTTGCCCCGATGGTTGCATGTTGATAGGATCGAAGAGCAGAACGTGCGAGTCGAGCGGATTTTGGAGCGGCGAGCCGGCCACGTGCAAATGTAAGCTTTAATCGCATGCGCGTCGCCACGCGTGCTGCATAATTGCTCAGACAATGACGATGTAGTTGGTAATCGGTGACCGTCTCGCGCATACTGAAAGCATACCGTCTTTCGAACGCTTGCAGTCGTCGACTGCGGCTCTCTGCCCGATCTGGAGAACGGCGTGATCACCCTGGTCGACGAGAGAACGACTTACGGAGCGTTTGCTGATTACGCGTGTAAGGAGAACTACACGTTGCTCGGTGACGCCAGGCGGAGATGCGGAGACGGCGGTATTTGGAGTGGACATCATTCCCAGTGTCTATGTACGAGATCTCTACATAATTTATCGTAGCCATGTTTCTATATAATTTCTATAAATTGTTGTCATATAATAATTAATTTAATAATACAGTAATTAATATCATATTAATTATTGTAATTATATTATATTGTAACTCTATATAATTTCTATAAAATGTTATATTATATTGTAACACTATATAATTTCTACTCTAAAATTATAATATAACATTTATAGTGTTACAATATAATATAATTATAATAATTAATATGATTAAAATATGAATAATATTAATTATAATATAACATTTTATAGAAATTATATATATTTACAATATAACATAGTTCTATTTAGATTCGATAGATAGTTAATAGATTTAGATTAGACATTTAGATAGATAGTACATTTACAATGTAATATTGCAAATAACAAGATAACATAGTTTTTATAAAATATTTGTTTGTTACTTCACAGTTGACTGGTGTCCGGAGCCACCTCAGATTAACGGTGGAGTTGTGACGACTACCGGAAGGAGAGCAGGCTCGACAGCCAGTTACTCGTGTCAAAATGGCTTCATTCTATTCGGAGACAACGTAAGCAACTTTCCTCCCATTCGTTATGCTCGGGTCGTAAAAACTGTTTCAAAATTCTATTTACATAATAGGCACTGCGATTACAACACGGTATTGTTTCGTAAAGTCGCCCAATGATTCGCGCAATCCTATGTTTATTAAGCGATTAAGATTACGAGAACGGGATATTAAACATTGATAATCAATTTCGAAAGGTTCTTACGTGCGACGTCGGCGGAGAATGGTCGGGCAAAGCGCCTCAGTGCAGATTCGTCGATTGCGGGGCACCGGCTCAAATCGAATTCGGCTCGGTGACCCTAATTAATGGCACCACCACGGTTAAAAGTTTGGCCGTGTACACTTGCCTGGAGGACTACTGGCTGGTCGGCGAAGCGAGGCAAGAATGCACCAAAGAAGGCAAATGGAGCAACGATACGCCGTCGTGCGAATGTAAGCAGAAATCGAATACTTTCGCAGAGAAATGAACTTACTGTGTGTGAACGATTGACAACTCGATTATTTCGATTGATGCAGTAATCACCTGCGAGGAGCCTGAGGTGCCGGCTGGAAGCTACGTCGTCGGGTACGATTTGAACGTTCACAGTGCCATTGAATACCACTGCGAAGCAGGATACCTACTTCAAGGCGAAAGCAGGCACACTTGTGGCAGGGACGGTGAATGGTCGGGAGAAGTGCCCACCTGCGAGTGTAAGTTTCCATGTTATTAACACTAGAATTACAACACCGGTCAAAAATATTCTATTATTACGTTTTTTTTAATGACCAGAGTCATTTTGGTAGAAATAACTTCTGTCTAAGTTATTAGATAGTTCTAGCGTTAACTTCCTTTCAAAGTTACTTATCTTCAGATTAATTGACACGTTAGTAAAGGTCTCCACACGATGACCTTCTCGTCTTTATTCCGTAGACGTGGATTGCGGGAAAGTTCTGCCTGTGTTGAACGGAGCGGCAGAATACGTGAATGGAACGACGCATCTCGGAAGCGAACTCACTTACAGCTGCACGAGGAACTATAGGCTAAATGGAGTATCGAGGAGATACTGCTTGGACAATGGCCAATGGAGCGACGCGACCCCAAAGTGCGAAGGTGTGTTTAAAATTTCTTTTAACACTAACCGTATAAATAAATGTTTCTTTTTTTTTGGAAGGAATTGTTAATTTATTGTAAGAAATAATGCACAACATAACTTTTAAATAATAATATGATGACCAATCATATATTTTCATTTTTATATTTATCGTACACGGTACATAAATATAACAGAACATAAAACAGAAGATCATAGGGGCAGCGTTTCCTTCATTTAGAAATAAACGAAGGATATTTTTGTTCTCTTAATTGCATTTTTTGCAGGTGAAAGGCTTCCCCTTCATACACTTACTGTAGACATATTTTTCACAAATCATACAAGATTTAATAATTTTATTATCTTTGCAAAATTAATCAGATGATCTAAGAGTTTACATAAAGTTAGATGAACAAAATATAAATGTACAATTTTTAATTAAATTTTGAAACCGGTCATTTGACCGGGCTTGGTACGGTCAGTGTTAAATCAAATATGTACGATCTAGTTCCTTTTCACATTTGGACGTTTCTTCTCAGAGATTCGATGTCCGGAGCCTATTTACGCGGAGCACGGGATCCTCTCTGTGACTGGGAACGATCGAATGTACGGTAGAACTCTTATCCGGACAGGAACGCCGGAGAATTCTAATACCGGGGCGACTTCCTACAAGATAGGTGCACTTGCGAAATATCGTTGTGAAAGGGGATACAAGGTTGTCGGCGAACCTCTATCCACTTGCGAGGACAACGGGAAATGGAGCGGCGAGGTTCCTCGATGCGTGTGTAAGAAACGAAGAAAATTCTAGTACTTACGCGATTGCAAACTATTTGATCTGAGCGAGTGCATCTTTCAGNACTATTTGATCTGAGCGAGTGCATCTTTCAGATGTCGATTGTGGGAAACCGAAACACATTCAACATGGAAGATACACTCTAACGTCGAACGCAACTTATTATGGAGCAGCTGCTCTTTACGAGTGTGACAATAATTTCGAATTGGATGGATTTGCCAGAAGGCTGTGTCTCGAGAATGGTACATGGAGCAGCGATACTCCAGTTTGCAAAGGTAATTGTCAGGTTTAGAGTAGAGAGTTTAATTTCAAATTAGAGAGACCGTTTCAAAATACGAGATAATTGTTCTATAATAAGAAATGTGATTGCGTTATGAGGGTAATGGCAATTTTTATCAAAAAACTTTACATATATCTTCTAAGACGCTGTGTAAATGTCGTGCTTTCTTTGCGTTATATCCGCACACTGTTTGTACACAGAGATTAGATGCAAGAATAGTTATGAGGGTAATGGCAATTTTTATCAAAAAACTTTACATATATCTTCTAAGACGCTGTGTAAATGTCGTGCTTTCTTTGCGTTATATCCGCACACTGTTTGTACACAGAGATTAGATGCAAGAATCCTGAGAAAGATGGGATGTTATCTACGCAAATTTCAACTCACAGCGTGGGTGGAGTGGCTCACTATAGTTGCCCGCGTGGATTCTACATGGAAGGGAATGAAACTAGAGTATGTTTGCAAAATGGATCCTGGAGTGGTAGCACGCCGGCTTGTTTCTGTAATTATGCAACTTTGATCTTCCATAAGTAATGACTTCAATTTATGGCCAGTTTAAAATACGAAGTCGCGAAATTTCTATTTATATTTAATAGCGGTCGATTGCAAACATCCAGAAGCTATAGAAAATGGTAGAGTGATAGTGGTAAACGGAACCACTACTTACGGGGGGACCGCAGAATATCACTGTCTACCGCAATACGAAAGAGTGGGACCGTTTTTGAGGAAATGTTTAGACACTGGTTCATGGAGCGGAGAGGAACCTAAATGCGAATGTAAGACAAACGTGAACATATATAGTACATGTTAAAAATATGTTCGACAGATTTTCATCAATCAGTGTCTGTTATTCGACAGTTGCGCCGAATGAAGTAGCAGAAACGCAAGGCGTAGGTACCAGCGTTGGCATTGGAGCTGGAGTTATAATATTTATACTGATCATTCTTGGACTCGTGTATCTAAGACTGTAAGACCGTAAAATTTACGAAAAAAAAACATCATCAACGAAAGTTGAAAATTGTTAAATAAAAGTTTCACAAACGTATCTTTTTAGGAGAAAAGCTACGCCCGTAAAAAACACCGAAAACGTTCAAGCAGCTGAAAGAAAAGAAGACCAAAACGCTGCTGTCATGTCTTATGCCACTCTCAACGATGGCACACCTAACACTATGTACGAAAACGTTCCAGAGGACGGTCTTTACGATAGTCCTTACAGTCTAAGCGGCAGTACGTACGGGTGAGTGAAAAGAAGCGATCTTTTTAGGGATTTTGTCTCGTCGAAAAGAACGAAATTGGTAAATTGTTTTATTGAATTGAAGGTACGGCACTAATATGAGAAGACATTACGGTAGATCGGGACATTACGAGGCGGAACCAGTTTCAAACAGAAATGGCATTACAATTAACGGAGTGTCTGTACGATAGTTGAAAATACAATCGTTAGAATTTGTGTTCTTCAGAGTCAGATGTTATTTATGTACAGGAGTATATAAGTTTTAAGCGAAGCTTTGTTATCCTTATTTATATTATTGTATTCGGCGCGTCGCCGATGTATGTAAATAAGTAAAGAGAAACTGCGTGATAACGAAGAGTCTACGAGAAAGTTGCGTCAATCTTTTTTCATACCAATGACGTGAACGAACGTATTAATTACATACTATTACAATTTTGACAATTTAATCCGTGTACTATTATGTATATAGCGTGTTCTCCTAATTTAGAATTATCTGTAAGCGACGAATTTATAATATTAAATTCGTATGTTCATTGGTTATGAAAATAAAGAAACCAATGTTCTTGTTTTACTTCATATTTTATTATATTTTTACAGGAACCATAGAAAATGTAGTTAACACAGTTCGCTTTTGTTAACACCTTCTATTAAAATTAATGTGTTTGTACTATAGCTTTATTTATCACATATATTGTAAATACAATTACGAAATGAATGTCAACTATATCGGATTCTTTCATCGCCTTATAAGGCAATGATTTCTCCATCAACAGTTTACTCCAAGTAGGGTATCTGTAACGACGTATCCTCTCGAACATAAATCGATATATTTTGTAATATAGTACAATACAAAATCCAATTTTTACTACGCAATATTAACTTATTATTTGAGTAAGTTAATTTTTTAAATATGAAATAAAATTTCAAGATATCAAAATCAGTGATGTTTTGAGAATGAGATTATCATCAAGCTAACGGGCATTTTTGAAATTTAAAAATAATAATGTTCAAGATGAGGGAAAAATCGATCACTCTATTTTTCCTTTTTTTTTTTTCTTGTTACAATGTGGCCTAATTTTTGGATATGCCTAGAAAAGGCTCGTGCAATGGATAAATGATCCTTCACCAGATGGCGCTACGTGCCCGGGTGTGGTGAATAACCATAGAGTGACGCGTAACGTGAGTCACAGTGGTGCACGAGTGTCTGTGCTGTACGTTATCTGGCGTTTTCTTCTCAGTTCGTAGCTGCTCTTAATCAGGTTGGTAGAATTTCGTTTATTTGTTTTAACGTTTCGATAGAAAAGTTTCGTAATGGTTGATTTACGGATACGGGGACAATTTGAGAGGCACGAAATATTTGACAGCAAACCCAGTTTACCTATGAGAACGGCCATTGTTATTGTGTCGTCGCTCCGAATGATGTGCAAACGATGCAAATTCCTTGTCAATCTGTGTAATTTCAGGAAACAATTTTTCTATCCTTTGTCGTTGAAAATAGCGATATTTTTTCATACTTTTTTATATAATCTTCTCTACGAGAGTTGAGATTGATAAAATATTATAAGTGTTTCGACTGTATTCGATAAATGTTTATCGAAATTCAGTCGGTTCGTACAAGCAGCTGAATAGAAATTCCGAAACTAAATGTTGAGATTTATGTTTCATTAAAAGGGAAAAACTTAAAAATATAAGAGCAACGTTTGGAAACGTAAGATGTAATATTTTTACAAGTAACAAATAAGTAAGTATATCTTAACAAATATATTTTATAAATAATTTTTTTTATTAAAGTATCGTATAAAAGTCAAATTGAACTGTAAATCGGATAAGTATTTTTATATAGATTTCTATAGATGTAAAGTGTAATGTCCTCTTTATTGAGCCGTCACGTAGACGATCTTATTTTTATCTTGATTTTCGTTACGTCGTGATATCCTAAATTAATTGTCTAAAAATAAATAGTAGACTTTTAAATACGTCTAATGGCTATTATTTTTTTTTTCCGAACACTGTTCTAGTTCAACGCGAGAAAATAGCAATCAAATTTACATAACCTCTACTTCACTTGCGTGTGAAACGTCCCTATGAATTAAAAGTTTTATAAAAAAAAAAAAAAAAAAAAAAAAACAAAAAAAAAAAAAATANAAATGCATACTTACAAAAGATACGACTTTAGCATTATAATTGATTGTTCATTCGTAATTTCAGGAATACAAACATGTCTTCGCGCAAAACAGCCGGACGCCGTGCGACAACTAAAAAGCGTGCACAACGCGCAACATCAAACGTCTTTGCGATGTTTGATCAAGCCCAGATCGCTGAATTTAAAGAAGCTTTCAACATGATCGACCAAAATCACGATGGTTTCATCGATAAGGAAGATCTTCACGACATGCTTGCCTCACTCGGTAAGATAGTGAAACGTTATTTATCGCATTGCGGGAATTTTTTAAATTTTACGCGCGCACAGAGGACAATTGACTTTTGTTTTAGGTAAAAATCCCACTGACGATTATTTGGAGGCAATGATGAACGAGGCTCCAGGACCCATCAATTTCACGATGTTTTTAACTTTATTCGGCGAAAGACTTCAAGGTACCGATCCGGAAGATGTGATTAAAAACGCCTTTGGCTGTTTCGACGAGGAAAATACTGGACACATAAACGAGGAACGTCTGCGAGAATTACTTACGACGATGGGAGACAGGTAATTCACACCAATTTTACATATTAATATTCTTTATTACTTTATCGAAACGTACAAGCAACTCATCGTTACTTCTTGCACATCTAGATTTACGGATGACGATGTGGACGAAATGTATCGGGAAGCACCCATCAAAGGATCGATGTTTGACTACATAGAATTCACGCGAATTTTAAAGCACGGTGCTAAAGACAAGGACGAACAGTGAAAAATTGATGACCGCCCGTTTCTTCTGTTTGCGTGATTGAGGCGTGCTACACGCTTCAATATGGTTGCAATTGTAAAGTTTGAAATATCACTTGTATTTTGTATATCCTCTATTAATGAGAATAACCGAAAATGTAGGATTTATATTATTTTTCTGAACAACTGCCTTACCTCTAGGTCCTAAGTGTACAAGCCAACAGAGCCACATAGGCATTCGGGATATTTATTTCAAACTAAAAATGTTTGCGTACAAACTACGGATAGAGAGGAAAGTTGTATTATCACGTTGTAATACAAATTACAATCGATAAAAACAAAAATCTCAATATGTAATATATATATATTGTGTATTATATTAACACATAGTTGTTAAAGAGTTGGCATTTATATTTTAATATAATAATGAATTATACACCAAATACATTCTACTTGATTGTCACATCCAGCGAGAATGCAAGTCAACGTTCGATTTTTAAGATATTGTAACCGTGATCCACTGCTGTTTATTGCCACTAGTAAACGAGATAGGAAGAAATAAACATTGACAGACTATCTGGCCTTTGTTCGAATTGACGCGATACGAAAAATGCTTTGAAAGTTCAATAAACCTTATATCTGTACAAGTACAAGAGTAAATAACAGAGGGCCGAAATGTTAGAAATAAACAGAAAAAGCCGCGTCGATCCACTCGAGAAAAGCGTAAGAAGAAAAGGTAGGATCGACGAAGGGAAGCTTTCGGTAGCTGACAGGCGCGATTATTCTGCGTCTGCGCGCTAGTGTTTATGTACAGTATATACAGAATGAAGTCTCACGAAGCCGCAGTATCATTTCCAGTGGTGCGAGTGTGGGGTTCGTTTCGTCTCATGGTCTCGTCCGTTCGTATCGTTCGCGGTGGTTCTGCCAGTCGCGTCTCTGGCTCGGTGGTTGTCCCATTCGAGTATAAATACCGAGATTGAATACCTGCATGGATACCCGTGACTAACTGAAGTGTTCAACGAAGCTGTTTATCGGCTTTCGCCGATCTCCCCGCAAAAGGGGACCGAATTTTTGATCGTCCGATCGGCGGAATGTCGCTCGATCATTCGCTGGCCGTATAACACGATATGTTTACTGTTTCGGTGAACCTTCGGTGTATCTGTATCTCTGGCTGTAACCGAGTGTGAGTGAACGTGTTGATCTTAATAATCGAAGCAACTCGGTAAGAGAGATGAGACGGGAGACAGAGGCAGAGGCTGAGGCTGCCAGCCGCGAATTGGGTTACGTCCCGTTCGCCTGGCAACGATATATGACGCAACGGCCACCCTTCGTTGGTATCCGCGATCCTCGTGATCTTTATGTGCCCCTCTAACTGCAACAAGACTTTGCGTCCCGAGAAGTGGCGAGGCACGCGAAAACGAAACGAAACGCCAACTACGCTCCATGCGACCAGTTGTATCCCCGCCCCGTTTGCTCGATTGCGCAGCTAGTTTTGGAGGTTAGCCGATCACGATTAAGAAACTTGAACGAAAGCGACACCCGCAAAGCCAGCCGGATCAGCTGTTTCCACAGGACGACCTTTCGACTATCCTCTCGGTGAGTCTGCTCTCTCGAACGGGGTTCTATCATTC